>JAGGCT020000865.1:0-25000 GCA_017654935.2 Phymorhynchus buccinoides
CACAATTATTGTATTTGTAGTCCAGAAAACTGTGCCCTGCTAAAAAATAAATTGATACATTGGTTATTTAGTTTTCTTTACCCCAGAAACTCAGCTTTTAATTAATAGGCCTACAAGTATCCATGTTGAAAGTTTTGTAGCTTTCGGATTATCCACTCTATCTTTAGGGGGTACGAAATCAACAGGTCTCCCCATGGTGATGAAAATGATGTTTTACGTCCTCTCGGTCATAGACACATATGGGACATTTGTAAATACAAAGATGGTGGGAACAATACTGGCTGCAATGCCCGGAGGCAGTGCAACACCAATAAAGTCCCGATTTTTTAACAATATAGATAGGTGTAGCGGTAACCACGCCTCGGTTAAACCTCATCGGCTATGGTACCGCCACATTAGAATAAAGCGATAACAGGTCTCCCCTACAATTCAGCAATCAAACTTATGCTTTAAAACATCCCCAACAGGTTAACCAACAAAAAGAAAAGGTTTACGATTCTCCATATCAAACTAAATCATGGTTATTTTAGTTTCAAGATAATAACCCTACGCTGATCCTAACCCTATCCCTTTCCCAAGATTGGCAGAATGTTGCTTCTGAGTGAACATTTTCAATGCCAAATTTGTCCAACCAACCGTTCCCTCCCCTCACCCGTACAAAGATGAATGGACACCAGTTGAGAAAACAATGTTGATCATGGGGTTAGGCTACTATACCCTATATAGTATCCATGTATAAACTAAAGATGTTCTGCCCCGAAATCACATTAAGTATGACGTTGTGCTCCACTACGTGACTCTGATGGCTAGTTTACTTCATAAGATGAAATTCTGCTCAACGTCCTCCGGTCTCAGTGGAACATACACATATCAGTGGGACATTAGTAGATATATTTTTTCTTTTTTGGTGGTGGTTTTATTTTTAACATGTCTGTTTTGCTTGTTTGTTGTAACTTCCTTTAAACGACAGAATTTATAGGCAGTTACGCAGATATGTACACAAGGGAACTTTACACTCGCTAGGGTTCAGCCTTGTTCTTATTTTAGTCTGATCCCGACAGTTGGGACATTCATTGCTGCTTAGTCTGATCTTGACAGTTAAAATGTTTGCTTGGGTTTTAGAATCGTGTGTTTTCAAAACGTGATCCTGACAGTTGAAAATGTTTCTTAAAATGCTGATTCGGACAGTCGACATTTTGTTCTTCGAACTTTGAACCCGACATTTAAACGATTTGTTTACTTTTCCAACAATTTGATCCTGATTGTTCAAAAAATCGGTTTGTTCGCGTTTCAGTCTGATCCTGACATGCCGGCTCAGGGTGTCCGTTGGTGCTGCCTGTGTCCCGGGCCCGTCAACACCTCCATCGTGGACGTCAAGGGCGGCAAAGTGAAGGACGAGGAGGAGTTTAGCAAGCTTGCCAATTCCCTGATGATTGAGTGAGTGGGCTACAACCCATCCTAAAAGTTCCTTAGATAAAAAAAAAAAGGCCTCAGCTCGGGGTCCAAACAATAGGTAAAGAAGCTGATTTCTGTATTGATAAGAATTGACCTTTTTTTCAACCAAAGGCTCTTTTAAGATTAATCTGTGGTTGTTTGTGTTACCCCAAAACGACCATTACAGATCTAAAGGCTACAGATACATGATCTGGGGGAAAAGACGGCCATGAAGGGGCATGGCATTATGAATCTTTTCCAATTGTTATCAGACATTTGTAGAGGTAAGATTCTCAGCTATTACGTCCTCATCCACGCCTTGTGATAAGGCTGTGTCAGACCGATTGACATAAGCTAGAACAACAAGGCTACATCAAAATGTTGCAATGTTCTGCATAGGTATGCGTGGATTGTCTTTTGCCTTGGTAAGCTCCTAGTATAACATCACGAGTCCAAAATCCCCCGAAGTCGGAGTGTGGCTGCCCACGTGGCAGGGCAATCAAAAACGGTCACACAAGTAATGTTGTCATCCGTAGCTGGTGCATTTGTACCATAGTGTTCAAGTGCTTCGGCTGTTGGGACGATCCCTGGAGTCTTTAAGCCAGGGTGCGACAACAACATGTCATCGTCCACACGCAAAAGACATATAGATCACTGTCTAAGATCACTGTAAGGTGGATAGACGTTAAATTAAAGAACGAACGCAAAAGACAATAAAGTAGGCTGGAAACAATACAATACAATATAAAAGCCTTGGTTTTATGCCTATATATTACAGTCTTCAATTTCTGCCCAGGTCCCAGGCTGTGGCACGACGGGCGTTCCTACGCAAGAAATGTGTGTTTTAGTTTCTATATTATATATTATAACAATCTTTAATTTCTGCCCAGGCCCCAAGATGTGGCCCGGGCGTTCCTACACAAGAAATGTGTGTTTTACTTTCTATATTATACATTATAACAATCTTCAATTTCTGCCCAGGCCCCAAAATGTTGCCCGGGCGTATCCACAAGAAATGTTTTACTTTCTGCATTACAATCTTCAATTTCTGCCCAGACCATAGCCCAGGCGTTCCTGCACAAGAAATGTTTTATTTTCTCTATATAGACACAAAATGTTAAGGGCCACTTCACACAACATACACTGCAAAGAAACTAAAGGACAGAAAGACTTAGTTGCTTTGCACAGTCATACTACAATCCACCGTGGGGATACAGGGACTCTTTTGTATAAATAGTTCCCCCACCTTCTGGTGTTCTGTGCTTGTAGCTTCCTCTGATCTATCACTCTCTTTGACTTCGCTTTTCCCCTTTGCTTACTGTCATCTACTATCTCTTTCAGCCTTACCGGTCCATTCTCCTGCCTTTTTTTCTTCTAAAAAACCCAGAACAAACTATTACAAAGAACGATCCCGAGCTGGACGACCCCGACCCCTCCACGAGTCTCTTTCCCCGTGGGGGTCTTTCATAAAAAGTTCCCCCACCTTCTGGAAGTTCTGCTTGTAACTTCCTCTAATCTCTTTGACTCTGCCTTTTCCCTTTGCTTTCCATCATCTACTATCTTTCGGACTTATTTCCGCCATTCTCCTGCCTTTTTAAAACAAAATTTTCAAACAATTTTCTCATTTGAGCTCCTCCGAAATCGGAATGTGTCAGCTGTACGCAGCGGGGAAACCAGTGAAAACTGAAAACCGGACACATACGTACCTTAACCATTATGGCCTGGGAACGCAGAAGAAGAAGTCTCTAAGTTGCTGCCAGACACTCAATGCATCTCTTGCACGTGGAATGGACCAGAGTTCGCACAGTCCTCTGTGGTATTACCACCCACTCCTGCCGCAGTAAATGCCACAGCTCATCTACAGTGTTTGGCAGAGCTGCGTACTCGGCGCCCCGGTTCATTCTAGATGAGTTCCACTGAGGCAATGTCTGCAGAACTGGCTTGTCATAGGAGTGAGACGATCTGCTGCTGTTGCTGCAGATCATCGGTGAACACTTTGGCATGATGAGACCTGAAGAGTAGACAGCGCTATTATATAAAATTATAGGTTGTGGAGTTTGGTACCCTTGACCTGCATGAGTCCGTCCCTTCAATATGACGAAGGAGTCTGATTGTAAAGGCTGAAACCTTCCCATTCTACCAAAGATCTGTCATTAGGAAGGTTGTTCTTGCACTCAATATAATTAAAACATGAACACTTTGGCATGATGAGACCTGAAGAGTAGACAGCGCTATTATATAAAATTATAAGTTGTGAAGTTTGGTACCCTTGACCTGCATGAGTCCGTCCCTTCAATACGACGAAGGAATCTGGTGGTAAAGGCTGAATGAAACCTTCCCATTCTACCAAAGATCTGTCATTAGGAAGGATGTTCTTGCACTCAATATAATCAATCTGTTGCCTGGGCGTCTCCAGACTCCAGCACGGCCATCATTGAAGACAAGGGGATTCTGGATTCCTCTGTGAAGAGCAATGCAGCTCATCTCTGTCTTGTCCAAAGTTGGTGTGATCGTGACCTGGCCCAAGGTCATGACTTCTTCAGCAGGCTGCAGTGAAACTTAGGCACACTGCAGGCCTTCTGGAACACTATTCGGTCTCGCGTTCTTAGTTCCGGATGGTCTGGCTGGTCACATTGACATGTTCTGCAGTTCTTCTTCGATCGCTCAGTTTCCTGTCAATTATGAGCGCAGATGCGTCATGCTGCCGTTATGTACCTAAGTAAGAAATAATTAGGCCCAGCATGTCCAACTTCGGCCGGAGGAAATCTTTTTGAAAGTGTTTATTGAAAAAAGGCAGGTGAATGGACAGGAAAAGCAGACAGATAGATGACAGCAAGCAAAGGGAAAAGGCAGTCAAAGAGAGTGGCAGTTTAGAGGAAGTTACAAGCACAGAACTTCCAGAAGGTGGGGGAACTATTTATGCAAAAGACCCCCCGGTATCCCCACTGGGTGGGGGTGGAGGTCTTAGTTCAGTTTGAAGGTCGCCAGAAGTAGGCAGTTGGTAGCGTCTAACATTCAAAACGGTTAAATGACCCTGTATTCATGATGTCAAGTGGGTGGGTTCAACCAGATTCTGGCGTCAGTCCAGTGGTTAGGAACCTGGGCCTGTATTCACGTTGAGATAGCATGAGACTTAGCATCATGCTAACTTAGAAGCTCTTCCAAAAGTCCTATTAAATTCTAAGTTAGCATCATGCTAAGTCTCATGCTATCTCAACGTGAATACAAGCCCTTGTCAGTATTCTTTGAATGACAGAATATGCCATGCTAATTTTTTGGCCAATTTCAATCAGTCCCACTCCTTTAGGATTTATAGTAAAGCTCTATATGTTCTTCTGTAGGTTTTTTGGCAGGGACCATGTTTACTTTGCTGACGATTACATCACTATCTGTGCATCTCCAGGATCGAATATCACGTTAATTGTTGTCAGGGATATTCTGCCTTGCAAGTGCAACACAACAATTCAATCACACTTGCCTGCTTTTGTGATTGAATATAGACAATTAAAGTCGAATTTCACTTTAAAATCTGCATTTTTTTGTGCAGGCAAATATAGGATTTTGTGCTCGTGATTAAGAAAACGTTTCAGTGAAAAATATTGTGCAATGACCATGCTGTCCATGGATAATGAAACTTTAGGATTATTTTATTTAATCTTCTTAAATTCTGCATTTGAAAGATATACTCCTTTAGTGAGGGTGGCCCTTCACGTTTTGTGCCTAGTAATAATAGTAGTATCTTCAATTTTCCCCCAGGCCCCAGGCCGCGGCCCAGGCGTTCCTCCAGCTGCTGCAGGACGTGGACAACAACGGCAAGATCATGGAGGTGTCCACCAGAGGAGCCGTGTACCGCCAGAGGGTGGTGCTGGATGAGGACGGGCAGTCCAACAGAGTGGAGGTGGACAGTCCACTCACCAAACACCCCCCCGTCCCTGGCAGTGACCAGTAGTCCATGAAACCACTGGAGAGGTCATAGGGGTCATCAGTCTTATGGCTTAAAAACGAATATTATTATTCTTTCTTTTTGTCACACGTCAATTGTTGTACATGAACAAATCTATGTCAGGTTTATTTTGGGTACATCATGGTTTCAGTGGTTTTCATTTTTAATTAGATAAATTTGTTTTGTTTTTCTTCTAACAAATTGATTCTTTTCAAAGAAAAGATTGAAATAGTGAGGTTCGGAGAGGAGTTAATTTATGGAGAGTTACCCACCCTTCTTCATTTACTATTTAAATAAACAGCCCAATGGCTAATATGACCATACATTTTGTGTAAAATTAGATGTGTTTTTGTTTTTTATTGTAACAGGATTTGTTCAGAAATAATTAAGGAGAGTAATCTTATGGTGTATGGGAGTGATCTTGCCTAATTCAATCGGTCAAACAGGGGAGGTTACTCTACCATCAAGTAGATCCCACAAATAGGGATGATTACCATCTGGGGGTGGGGCAATTGCTATCATGTATATTTTTTAACATTTGTAGAATCACCCCTTTCCAAAGATGCATGATAGCAATCTGAAAGTGGTAACTTTCTGTCCGTTAACATGCTATTTATAATGGTACCCCTTATTGTGCAGCATTTTTGTTAAGGGGAACCCTACAGATGTCAAGACAGTATGATAGCAATTGCCCCCTCAGATGGTAACAATCACCCTTCGAACATGCTGCGTTTGAGTAGATCTAGATTTAGTTTTGGTTTGTGTTTCTCGCCATCAAGCTATCTGGGTCAATCTCAAAGTTTATTTCTTTGCGAGTTCTTGATGTTTTGCAAGTAAGATCAGTTTGTAACCCCTCTTTCTATTTAAAATGTTTGCAAATCGTTCACTCGCTTCGCTTCACTCGTCGACGCCATTTTTTCCCTATGGTATTTGACCGAGTAAGTAAGGTAAACAACTCTAATTTTCACAAAGTGCTCTCCCCTATTTTTTTTCCTGAAAATCATTTATTGTCATTAAGAATCAGGAATTCTAATATCTATTTATGGATCATTTTTCCAATACAGGGATTTTTCTTCTCTTGTATACTGTAGTCTGTACCTTCACAAATGCAAGGGACAGGACTATTAGACTATTGTAGGAGCTCAAGTCGAGCCTGAACTGTTTCCTTGGCAGACATTTGTACCATGTCAATGTTTCAAACTATTTTCTTGTTGCTACTTGTCATCAAAAGAATAAAGTTATCTAAAAGTCTTACCACTTGAGTGTGTGTGTATGTGTATGTGTGTGTGTGTCTGTGTGTGAGTGTTGGTTTGAACAAAGCCCAATGATACTAGGATTGGTTGTTCATTGAACCAGAAAGCTGGGTGGTAACTTTGAATGGAGATGCCTTGCCCAGGGTAAACTCCTACTCTCTCAGTCATGAGGTGCTCAGGACAGTCAGCGTCAAGGATGACCCACAAAGACCAAGTAATCCACAAGGCTGCAGCACCAAGAGTCTGTGCAAAGCCTCATAGTTGGAGAGTCATAGTCATTTACAAAAGATAAAGATGTACTGTATCTTTCGGACTATAAGGCGCACCTTATTATAAGGCGCACACCCCAAATTTTACACAAAATCCAGACTTTGTTCTTTTATTTTCTTACTATATTATTCGTCACATTATAAGGCGCAGGGGTGTCAGTCTGAGAAAAAAGTATCACCTTATTGTCCAAAACATATGGTAAACTGATTGTCATGTTATCTATTATCATACAGCTCTCTCTCTCTTACTGTACTAAAGGCACAAATTCAAGGCTCATGTCAACTGGTAACATAAGCTGTTTGAGTGAAGGGCCAACGTAATTCATAGACAAGATTAAAAACCCAAAACAACATGTTTTAGCAGTCAAGTGAAACAGGGCTGTCAGCTGTTGTGTTTGAATTAATGAAGAGCGTGATAAAAGGAGAAGCTACAGTGTTTGGTGGCTAAATATTCATATCCAAGATTAAAGTTATACGCCTGTCATTGGTAGAACACTTGGATAAACTTATATATTTAATTGGATTGATACCCCCATACACACACGCTGTCAACATCACCCCCAACATTCTGACAAGAATACAAACAAACTTTCAAAATAAACACAAAAAAGGTGTATTACAACAATCGCAAACTTACATACACAAAGATGATTTCTGTCTCGCGTATCGTCACTTTCAAGCATGACGCTGCGACTGTTGCAACCATTCTTATACTTCTTCCCCAGCTCCTTTAAATATTGTCATTATCACATGTTACAATGGAATGTTCTATCATGAAAAACACAACATTTGTGAAATTATCAAATCATATTGCGCAAAATAACCAATTGGTGGGTAATATGAACTACAGAAATATTTAAGTACGTCTGTACTCTATGCAAAGCAGGCACACTTATTTTCTAAAACATTTATTATAATGTCAAGCCGTTTTAAAGGGATTTCATACCTTCAAAAACACTCACTCACAAACACACCATTTCTCTCGCAAGAATTCAACAATTTTCACAAGCTCTAGCTAACATAACAAATATCACATTTCAGATGCTTTACACAGCAGAGGAGTCGTTTACAGTTCTCATGTGCTCTCTGTCTCATCTCTACTTACCCCTTTATCTTACCCCCTTCTTTCCCTCTCTTCTTCCCTTCCCTTCTCCCTCCCTCTCCCTCTCATCAAATCAGTTTGGCTTTTGACTTAGCCCCACTGCCACCAGAAGACTCGGCGGTAGAAGAAGAGCTGTTGCTTTCAGTGGCAGAGCGGGCAGTCTTTCGCACGGGCACCCTCCCTGCCTCAGCCTCCCCTTTCATGACCGTGGTGGACTTGGACCTCGGCTTCTGAGACTGACCAGAGGCGGTTTTGCCCGCTTCACCGCTACGACCCTGAGACTTCTTGGCATGCCCGCTAGATGTGGATCCGGGTTGTGTGCGTGTGGAGGATGGCTGAGTGGTAGCAGTGGTGGTGGTAGTATGGGTGGAGGTGGTTGCAGCAGCAGCGTTAGTGGTGCTGCTGGTGGGGATAATGTCGTCATCGTTGTCAGCATCGGCGTCGTCATTTTCCTCTTCCATTCGAATGACGCTACTGCTGGCTGCTCGCAACCCACACAGACAAAACACAAAAGTTGCAACAGAAATTGGACTTCCCCCAAAAAAATTAGTAAGTTCAGACTCTTAAACACGCATGCATGCGCGCGCGTACACACACAGATTTAAAGTTCATGTTCTGATTTGTTTCTGTTGCACAACAAATGTTATTTCAGCAATTCATTGTGTTAACGTCTTCAGTGCAGACGACATATATATACGTCCTCTATAGCGCTTCAGTACTTGCCACCAACGTATATATATGTCCTCTATAGCGCTTCAGTACTTGCCACCAACGTATATATACGTTGCCGCCAAGTAGCGATTTTGCCGCATTCAAAAATCGCGCAGCAAACCAGCGGCACCTGCACAACTAATAGGCGGCACTGAAGGGGTTAAGAATTAAAATATATCTTTTCTCCTTTATAGTAACATTTTACAGCAAAAAAAAAAAAAAGGACAAAGATTAACAGAAACACGATATCCATCCTCTCCATTTGAGTTTTTTTACTTACATGTGATGTATTTTGCACTTCTCTTTGCCATAAAATCTTACTTATTTTGAACACTTCATCAGTTGGTCTATTATTTCATAAAACTTTTGTAAAACTGAATATTCCTTTGTTTGCCAGTCTGATGTCAACAGCAAATAGAAGTTCTCTGTTATGTTTGTTGTTAATGTTGTTGCTTTTAGGTTTAAAAAGAAAAAGACAATCTATATACTTTATCTCTTCATTCCTCTCCTCTCTCTTTCACCCTCAATGGCTTACCTGCAAACGCTTCAGGATAGGATTTGCTGAGTCTCTGCTTCAGAACCCTGTCAACATAGCAACAGAAGAGCTAATCTAAAAATGACTCAAAACTAAACACACCCAGACCCACATGTTAACACACACACATACACACACAAACATGATCCACACACACAAACATGATCCACACACACACACGATCCACACACACATGTATGTACACAAACACACAAAACATCTACACACACACTACAGTGGAATCCGCTTAATCTGCCACTTTTGGGACCAGGAATAATATGGCTGATAAAGCGAATCAGCCGATAAAACGAACATCGAGATACTGTATGACGCAATTATGCAAGTCAAAAGCAATGACATCAAAATTAAATGTTGCAGTTCAAATTCAAATTCTTTCCCTTTTTGTGATGTGTGTGTGTGTGTGTGTGTGTTTATTAATCCTACAACTTGACAGAAGCACGAGTAAAAGACAATGATTTTGTTTTCTTGAGTGATTTTAACGCCATGCAGGGTCTTTCAATTGACAACAGCTCACCTTCCAACTTCAGACTCAACCATGTAAACGTCAAAAGCATGTCGTCAGTTTGTCTGCCTCTGTTGTTCTCCCTCTCAAAAAGGGGTAAAGAGGAAAAGTTAGACAGAAAAAGTGGCCCATAAAGCGAAATTGAAGATTTCAGCTTTGGCCGTAAAAACGAACAAAATAACACATGCTTAAGGAGAACAAATTCCGTTCCAGAGGAAATTGGCCGATTAAGCGGCTTTGGCCGATTAAGCGGCTTTGGACGATTATCCGATGGCCAATTAAACGGATTCCACTGTATTACACATGACTAATGTACCTAATGCGCTTAAAGATGGAGTCGAGGTCCTTCTTCATGTCGTAGAGGAGCTGCGTGTGCTGCTGGAAGTCATACATGCGCACGCACACACACACACCATCCACACACACACACTCTCACTATTACACATGACTGATGTACCTAATGCGCTTAAAGATGGAGTTGAGGTCCTTCTTCATGTCGTAGAGGAGCTGCGTGTGCTGCTGGAAGTCACACACGCACACACACACCATCCACACACACACACTCTCACTATTACACATGACTGATGTACCTAATGCGCTTAAAGATGGAGTCGAGGTCCTTCTTCATGTCGTAGAGGAGCTGCGTGTGCTGCTGGAAGTCCTTGACGGAGGCGTCATAGCGCAGGGTGGACAGCTGGTTGAAGTTGATCAGCATCTCGTTGGTTTTCTCAAACCTCTGCAGCCTGTACACGCCGGCAACTTCATGAGAGTTTTCACACTCTTTCTCTCCCTCTAACAAATTTCTGACTCTCCTCCCCACTCCTTTGCTCTCTCAGTTTCTGTGGCTTATCAGTTATCTGTCTAGACCTCTTTTTTTTTTTTACATTTGTAACTTCCTTGTCAAACCAGAACCATGGACTGACTAGTTTGAGTATCATATTCTTTTTTAGTCTCTTTAGTCTTTTTTTTTTATCTCACCCAAGTCCCTCTTCTCATCATAGCTTTTAAGTTTTATCCTCTCTTTCTGTCTGTGTGTCTCTTATTGTGACAATTTTCTACCTTTCCTTCTTATTTGCCCCCTCCCCTTCCCCCCCCTCCCACCATACTGATGATACTCTCTTGATGTTCTTCACTTCTTACTCGCCTCCCTCCCTTCTCACAATCATACCAAAGACTGTATAGGGGAAGATAAGCATCCGGTCTCTTTTCCCTATATGAGTAGTGAGGACAGAAACACTGGTTATGTCCCTTTTAAACAGGACACATTTTACACCTCGATAGGCCAGTTGAATTCTCCGTTCAAGTTCCAGTCTGAGTTTTTGGATAGCCTCCACTGTGAATGGTGTACTGTCGCCACTAACGATAACTCTATCAGCCCGGTTCGCCGAGCTCTTAAGTAGTCCATCTTACCCTTTTAGAATATCTTTGGTCATACTCCATCTCCCTCTCTTTCAGTCTTTGGCTGTCTATTTGCACATATATATAATTTGTCTCTTTGTCTCTGTGATGTCTGCCTGTAGACATGTCTCTCTCTCTCTCTCTCTCTCTCTCTCTCTCTCTCTCTCTCTCTCTCTCTCTCTCTCTCTCTCTCGAGTCTCTCTCACACACCCGGCACACAATGAAACAAAAGCAAGTTGCTTACATTCCTCGCTGCACCTGCACCATGTTGCCCACATCTTCACTGTTGACCTGCTGCATCAGGGCCCCGGCGAACACCATCGCCTCCCCTTTGTCAGCCTCTATGTCCATCCTGTCAACGCACTGCAAACATACCAATATGTTTTCTAACACAAAAAGAAGAATGTATTTTTCACCCTGCTCCAAAAGTCCATTCATTATGATTATGATAATGATGGAGTTGTCAGTTGATCGCTTGGTCACAGTTGGTGAACACATTCAGACAAAGCCTGGCTATAGTCCCACATAATCTTTTTTTTCCATTAGTTAATTAATCTGTCGCTACAGAGATTTAAGTCTTGATAGATTTTATAACTGAACCCATGAAGTAAGGCTCACCTCGCTTAAATTCTGTGGAAATCCACTCATTCGTTTCTCCTTTCGCTTGCATCCATGGAACACACTCCACAATTAGATTAAGACCACTTTTTCCTTTTCCGGTGAACCAAGGCACGACCTTATATAATTTTTGAAGGCCTAGTATCCACGGTCACGACACAGACTAGTCTTTGGTCACGGGGCCTACCTTGAAACATGAACATGAAAGTTAGGCCTACACTAATGGGGATGGGGGATGTATTGAAATAACTTCACCCTGTTTTCTTTCTCCATCCATTCCCATATATCTCTTTCTCTCATCTTCACAAAAGACATCCAGAATTTGTTTAAAAGGTGAAAGGGACAGAAAACAAATGCCATGATCTGACATTAAGCAGATTTCATTTAGTTTTTTTAAATATGAAAGAACAAGGTATAAACTGAGATGTGTGAGAAAATTTCTTTTCCAAGACTGACAAACGTGATTGGAATTGTTTTGAATCTGTGGACTGTTGTAGCCACTGCTGTTATTGTCGTCTGCTACTGCACAAGAACGATTTAAAACATTTGTACTTTATTTTAGCAGTCAAAGATAACCAGAGGTAGTGTAACAGGCTGAACAACAGATTAAAAAAAAAATCAGCAACCACAAACAAATTGCGAAACAAATATTTTTAACTGCTGATGTTTATTCATGTGATTGTCATCAACTAGGTACGTGTCGTAATTGATATAAAGAGTCTGCTTTGCCATTTATTTTAGTGTTTAGAAATGAACATTTATGTTATAGCATAGTAATGGCTTGAATTTGACTATCATATAGTACATATATTTCAACTAGTTTCATTTCTTTAGAAATCAGCTGATTTGCGACTCTTTGTTTTCATTGACGACATGCCAAAAACTAAATTATGAGAGCACTGACTGGACAGAGAAAGACAGGTAGTCTCATGTTTGTCTGCTTTCTTTTCGCAGTGATTCAGATAAAAATACAATATAAAAAGAATCTTGTGAAGTTTAGTTCATGAATTGTATATTCTAAGTAAGACATGTAAGTGAAGTAGTGGTTGTGTAGTTCAACATGACTTTGAAGTCACACACTGATACATGTGTCAAATTTGAGTGATGAACAAAAGCCAGAGGCAAGATGTGATCACATTTTTGTATGTGCAGTAAACGAGGCCAAAAGGTCACACTAAGTTGATGAGGAGTTTAATCTTGGTTACCCTCTTTTGGTGTCATTTGGTTTGTTGGCAGCATTGTCCCCTCCTTCCTTCCATTTAAGGTGACCATAATCATTAGCTGATTATTCTGTCACTGTTCAAAAGTTATGAATATATTCTGATGAAATGTTCTGGAGGGTTACTTCGGGTACAACTTAGGTTGGGCTGTGTGTGTGTGTGCTCCCACTCTATGTGTGTGTTTACATATTAGTTGTCACACTAAATAAATCAAATATTTAAAGTAAATAAATGTAAACAACCAAAAGTTATGGTAAACCTTTGTCAATCTGACTTTTGTTTTCATCAACAGATATTAATAATAGGTGGGTTATAATTGTATTTCAGGTCTTCTTCATAAACAAGCGAGTGTCCAAGTAAGTATGGATTGAAGTGGAGACTGAGCTACTGAAAGCAAGTACAGAGGAACCATTTCATTGTGAATTCACAGCCAAATCACACCTGGCTTGGCAGTATAAACTGTTTATCTACAATATCTGGCATCAGTCAAAATGCTGGAGGTAGAGCGCATGGATTCATTAGAGGGTTGGGTCGCTGTCAAAGAGAACCCCTTCAAAGATGAGACCACTCCGCCTCGATTGACCTTCTTGGTGTCGTGGCACGACGTGGAACACAAGATTGCCGTGACGTGTCGACAGCGCAGCCGAGTGGCCCGAGACACGGAAGACTGCAGCAGCCGCTCTACCTCTTTCACCATACAGGAGCTCAAAGCCGTCCATGAAGTGCTCACGCTCATCCACCCGCAACTCGGCGACCACTTCCCCCACCTGCCTAAGCCCCCGAAAGGAGTGTGGGCCATTTTCTACTCTCCCAGACCGCCGGAAAACGTGGAGGACCTGTGCCGCGCCCTGGAAAAGTACTTGACGCTGGCGCTGGAAGTGTGCAAAGAAACGCTGCTGATGGCCACGCTGTTCGAGGAGCCCGACACCACGGAGTACTTTGAGAGCATGGGGGAGCTGAAGAAGCAGGGGCTGCTGGAGGAGATACGGCGGGCGGAGGAGAAGCTGAGGAACGTGAGGTTCGAACTGGATCAGTGCGTGACCATGAGCGACGTGGCCGAGGCCTACTCCAGGGAAGACAAGATCCTGGAGAAACTGCTGGACGCTTTGGCCCACTTCTACAACTGGGAACTGCAACCATTTCTAGACCTGAGGGAGGTGAGAGCCTTTGTTGGATTCTTGATTGGCTTTGTTTGTTATGCATGGTTTTATCTCATTTATTGATTTACTTTATTGTTCTTTGTATGTAATGTAACTTATAATGCATAAATAATTATTTTATGTTCACTCAGCCTATGGGTGAAACTGAAAGTAGTTCAGGAGTGCTCCTGAAATCAGGATTAAAACAGTTGATAGAAACTAAGAAAGGGTCTTCAGGATTGGCCATCTTGTCCGGGTCCACGGTCTTATAAAATTAAATCTAACATTTCTGCTAATATTGATGGCAGATTAAAACAAGATGATAGACATGAAATTCTAACATCACCCCAACTCATCCTGTATTCACTGGCACACACATTGGAAATTATTTTTGCGATGTTGTAACGTACAGAGCTTCAAATTATTTTCAGACTTTATGGGTCATATGACCCTGACTACAGAAAATGAGGGGTTATTTTTTAAAGTGATAGGCCACTAAATTTTAAACCTAAGTTTCATTACAATGCTTTATGCATGTATGCATATGCACATGAACGCGTGCAGGGCAGTGTGTATATCACTATATGAACAGAAATGAACTTTTATTGCCATAAAAAGTCAAGGTATTATTTGGCAAACATACACTATACAGTATAAGAGAGAGAGAGACAGACAGACAGACTGAGAGTGAGAGGGAAAACTATTTAGCTTAGCACGTAATGAACTGATGTACACTGTACTTTGTAAATCTACCAAAAGGAAGCAAAGATCATGCACATTTTGATGTACACTGTACTTTGTAAATCTACAAAAAGGAAGCAAAGATCATGCACATTTTGATGTACACTGTACTTTGTAAATCTACAAAAAGGAAGCAAAGATCATGCACATTTTGATGTACACTGTACTTTGTAAATCTACAAAAAGGAAACAAAGATCATGCACATTTTTATGTACACTGTACTTTGTAAATCTACAAAAAGGAAGCAAAGATCATGCACATTTTGATGTACACTGTACTTTGTAAATCTACAAAAAGGAAACAAAGATCATGCACATTTTTATGCTTACAGAACCTTTTTTAGGATGAAAAACAAAACAAAAAAGAGGAAATTCTGACCTGTTCAAGGAGTGATTGGTGCACTGGCGTAGGAACAGGGGGGGTGGGGTGGAGCTGCCCCCCTGGCTTCGAGGGGGGGGGGGGGGCAGACGTATCTCTCTGCCCCCCAAACATTTATAACGGCAAAAAACAACAACAACACAAAAAACCCCCACCAGAAAGGACTCAAGGAAACGAAAGTTAATAGTCTCAGCCCATTTAATTCACTACACATTCTGTCATGGACTTGGTACTGCATCAAAGATGGATTTGAGGGGGGTTACAGGGGTTCCACCCCCTCAGACAAAAAATGGAAAGAAAAAGAGGAAGACAAATTGTAGTTCCATGCTACAGTTATTCTCTCACGAGAAGCCTTGATTGCATCTTTTACATTCAAATTATCATCAGCTTCTGGGAGGCAATCCCCCCAGACCCATTACCCCACCCCAACTGACCACTTGGAGCTACCCACTCCCCTTTTCCATGACTGGCTGATCCGCCTCAAACGTGGTTGTATTTTTATGCTTTTTTGTTGTCTCCTTTCAATTCACATCATGTTTTATTTCATTGATTCATAGATTTTTTTTTATATCATTGATTATGATTATGTTAAAAAATAACAATAATAAAGTATTTTTTTGTAGGATTTACTAAGTCATGTAATTTAACCTATCCATTCGTCTTGTCCGTGCGCTTGCGCTTGCCCCCCCCCCCCCCCCCCCTGTTTGTTGGCAATCCTGCCCCCCTCTGGCTTGAAAACGTTCACATTCATGCTTTAAAATTGGCATGTGGCAGACAGGCGCATTGCAAGGTAAAGATGTGCCACCCCCCTGCATTTCTCGGTTAATTGCAATTTTCCGTTTTTGCCTTTCTTACCAAACATAAAGCTGTATTTTATTAACCTTTTTAGGTAATAACCTTTTGGGAATACTAACCCTATCACTAACCCTAGCCCTAACCCTACCCCTACCCCCCTATAAGATGGGAAAACGCAATGAACCACGACTGTGACAAATGGTGCTGTGTACTGCAATACATGGGGGGGGGGGGGGTCCTATTAGATAATGGCCTAGGGTTAGGGATAGGGTTAGTATTCCAAAAAGGTTATTAGCTGAAAAGGTTAATAAAATACAGCTTTATGTTTGGTAAGAAAGGCAAAAACGGGAAAATGGAATTAACCGAGAAATGCAGGGGGGGGTGGCACATCTTGACCTTTACCAAAAAATGGAAGAGAAAATCAACACACACACACACACACACACACACACACACACACACACACACACACACACACACACACACATAAACATTTGCTGACAGACAAGAGACAAACAAGCTGCCTTTTGAAGTTTTTCATCAATTGATTATTTTCTTTTGGCATTGGTAATACTTTTTAGTCTATGAACTTCAGCCTGCTGCCGCATACAGAGCATGTCACCACTGGTGCTGCGCCACTCCTTTTTTTTCTAAACGAAAATGCAAACTTTCCCAAATATTTTTTTTTTTAACATTGAAATGGTGCCACCCCCTGTTGTTGCAGATGGCACTGAAGAAGCTGCAGGCGGCCAAGGACGTTCTGCAGAACCCTGATGTGGGCCAGAGGGTGAAGGATGAGGGGAAGCGGGCCTTCACCGAGTGGAAGGCGCAGCACGAGCAGGCCTTGGACGTCATCCAGGACCTGTACATCACCTACTACTCACAGACTGCTCAGGTCTACAAAGGTAGGACACACACAGCTGGAATGATGTTGTTGTTGTTGTTGTTGTCTTACCCTGGCTTAACCCTTTCATCGCCACTGTCGTCTCTTGGCACCACAATGATTTAACACCAATGTCACTGATTCCGACTCAAAGGCATGAAATAAGGGTCTGGTATCCAATGACCTTATGTTCTTAATTTTGGGAGGTAAGGATAGGCCCTATTTTATGCATGTCACAGAGGAATCCCGAGTATTGCAGACAGAATCTTTTCTCTACCCAGGTAAGTTTAATGGACATTTTTAGCTGAAAAATGGCTTGCGTTGAAAGGATTAAAGACTCCAGGGATCATCCCAACAGCCGCAGCACTTGAACACTATGGTACAAATGCAATAGCTAGGGATGAGAACATTACATTTTTTACCGTTTTTGATTACCCCGCCACATCGGCAGCCACACTCTGACTTCGGAGGATTTTAGACTGATGATGTTATGCTGGGAGCTTGTCATGGCTAAAGACAATCCCCGCATAACCATGCAGAACATAACAACATTTTGATATAGCCTTGGTGTTCTAGCTTATGTCAATTGGTCTGACAGCCTTATGCCAAGGCGGCAGGAATGTTGTGGATGTGGTTTGTGTTGATAATATCAAGGACTACTTTGTTTTTGTAACAGGAGACACTGTGGTGGATGAGTTCAACATTCTGTACAATTTTTCCGCTTCTATATTTTAGCTTTTTTTTTTTTACTTTACTGTTTTGATTAATGTTATTATGTTAACACATTCACGATGTTGAATGAATTTTAAGGTTGTTACTAAATCAAATATGTAACAAAACAGCTTTAAGATTTTGAAATGATGATTTAGACAGTTTGATTATTGATAAATTAATTTAAAGACCCACCACGCTGATGTGTGTCTTCCCTCTCTTGCTCTGAATATTTCTTAGCCCTTTCAAGGCTTTACTGCCTTAGACGAACATCATGACTGGCCTGGGGCTGCCTAGAACAAAATTATAACAGATAAGAAGTGCAACAAAACTCGACACTCGTTGATTCAGTTTTGACAACATTACTGGTTGATCCAAGTTTATTTTTCGCTTCGAAATCGTGGTTACTGGCATTATAATTGGAATCATTAGTTTCCTTATTACTATTACTGTTGATGAAAACATATTGGAGCATTTCCTGAGGCTCGTGTAGGGCTGATTTTTTTTATACTTCAAAAAATTGAAACAGAAGTGCCAAACATAAGTGAAATGAAAGTTGGAAGACTGACGAAGATTTAGACCCAGAAATCGCTGTTCCGAGAGTACTCGGAATTAGGCCCTGACTGGCGTTCTCCTGTTCTGAGTATACTCGGAATTTGTCCAGAATGAGTTAAGATTTCTTACCAATGAGAGAGGGAAAACACGTGAAAAAGCTGATTTTCACACATCAGTGTGTGTGTCTTTAAAATCATCCACAGTGTTTCCTGATACATGTACCATATTTTTGAAACTATTTAAAGCATTTTTGCCCCCAGACTAAGACCCCTGTGCCTTAATATGACTAATAATATAGTAAGAAAATAGAACAGCAAAATCTGAATTTTGTGTCAAATTTGGGGGGTGCGCATTATATTCAGAAAAATACGGCACTGTGGAACCTCCCTTATAAGACCTTAAAAAATAATCCAAAATGAGGTCTTGTAAGGGAGGGGTCTTATAAGGGAGGTAATTTTAATACTTACAAAGAAGGGCAATGTCTCAGAGAAGTAGGTCTTATGTGGGAGGGAGTCTTAAATGGGAAGTCTTATAAGGGAGGTTAAAAAAATAAAAAAAGTCATCCAAAGGGGGTGGGCTGCATGCAGGTCATGACTCCAGGATGCTCCATTGCTGTCGTCTCTTTTAGTTTTTAGGCCTTCGACTGGATTTAATCCCACAACCCCAGGAACTGCTATCAATAGCTTGTTTATGATCTTTGCAGACTTGCTGCTGAAGATGGAACAGGATCGGCAACGTTTTGGCAAAAATGCCTTTGAGCTTGTAGCTGGTGACAGAGTGCTGAGGTGAGTGGTGTGGGCAGAGGAGGAGGGAATCCATCTGTAGAGACCTTCATGTAACAAACTGGGGTTTTAATGGGAGGGTATTAAGTTTCTTTCTTTCTTCTCTCTCTGATGTGTGTGTGTGTGTGTGTGTGTGTGTGTGTGTGAGTGTGAGAGAGAGAGAGAAAAAGAGAGAGTGTGTGTTTTTAAACAACCATATGTTATGGACTGTAAGGCAAAACTTATTTTTTCGAGAATGAAACCCATATGCTTCATAATGAGAATTTAAATATAAATTAAATAATGAACCATTATTACAAAATCGTATGAGAATTTAAATATAATTTTAAACCATTATTAATCAAGCTATCAACATCTGTCCGCAATCTAGGTGTTACTTTGGACCAAACCCTTTCTTTCAAACAGCATGTTTCCAATGTTTGCAAGTCTTGCTATCTAGAACTTTGAAGAATTAGTTCAATCCGCCGTTTTCTCTCTCAAGATGCCCTGAAGACTCTAGTCTGTGCTTTTATTCTGTCTCGCCTTGACTACTGTAACTTACTTCTTGCTGGCTGTCCATCAACTCTCATCTCTAATCTCCAACGGGTCCAGAATAATGCTGCTCGTCTCATTTCTCGCTCCCCTAGGTTCGATCATATTACTCCGGTTCTTCGTTCCCTACATTGGCTCCCAGTTCAATCACGTATTGACTACAAAATTCTCCTCCTTGTCTTCAAGTCACTGAATGATCAGGCTCCCTTATATCTCTCTGATCTTCTTCATCTGTATTTCCCAGCTCGCCAACTACGTTCGTCTTCTGATTCTCGTCTCCTTTCCCTTCCCTCCATCCATCTCAAATCTGCTGGCCAACGTTCTTTTTCCTGTCAAGCACCATCTCTCTGGAATTCTCTGCCTTCTCCTCTCCGACACTCCAACTCAATCTCCTCATTCAAAACCTCTCTTAAAACCCATCTTTTTCCTGCTGCACCCTAAATATTTGATCAGTTGTCTTTTGTTGTGTGCACCTGAGGGAAGATTGAATAAGAGGTTTGTGCTGTGTTTTGTGGTGTGTGTGTGTTGTGTATGTGTGTGAGCATGCATGTATGCGTACATGTGTGCTTGTGTGTGTTTTGGTTTTGTGGGTTATGTATGCACGCATGTGTATGTGTGTGTCTGTATGCATGTGTGTGTGTGTCTGTCTGCGTGCATACGTTGTATGTGAGTGTATTTGTATGTGTATCCTCTGACGTTTTGTGTATGTGTGTTGGTGTATGTGGTCAGTCCGTGCAACTCGGTTGCTATGGCTTACTGAATGAAAGATGAATAATGAGTCGGTGTCAATAAATGTGTGTGTGTGTGTGTGCGTGTGTGTGTGTGTGTGTGTGTGTGTGTGTGTATGTGTATGTGTGTGTGTGTGTGTGCGAGAGAGAGAGAGAGAGAGAGAGAGAGAGAGAGAGAGAGAGAGAGAGAGAGTTGCTTTGTATTTTTGTTATCTACTTGTTGATGAATAATTGATTGTAAAGCGCTTTGGGCTCATTTGAGGTAAAGCGCTATATAAATGAACTATTATTATTATTATCATTATTATTACAAAATATTTTTTTGCAAAGTTTTGCAAAATTTTGGTTACTTATGCTGTGTTAATTTATAGTCTGTAACTTATGGCAAGTCAAAATTTATTTGTGCCAGCTTATATTCAAATTTCAACAACCATAAAGCATAATTGTCTTGGCCACCATGTAAATCAAACAACAAGCACATGCAGCCCAAGTCAAGAACATGAAAAGACAAAGAGAAAACTTTTTTTTCCCCCAAACTTATCCTTTTCAAGATCAGTGAAAACATTTTCAGATAATTAGGATGGAAGTTCAGTTTAACGTCGCGTATCGGCTTTCGCCATGTACGACGGGCTGAACAAACCAACCAGGGTATAAACAAAAATTTATGTTCCTGAATCACTGTCTTAGCCAAAAGGCCGAGAAGCGATCAGAATAATTACTAATGGTTAGATAATTAGGATTGAAGGTGGATCTTTATGTAGGGAAAATGAAAGAGAAGACATTTTGCTACAAAATATAATTGTGTTTCTATTGGTTAACTTAGGACGCTGATTTCACCGCCAGGGGGCAATCAAACCAGTAGGGGCTTAGCGCGTGATATTCTTAGTTGGGGGTAGTGTGAGAGAGAGACGGAGATGAGTCCCTCCCCCCCTCTCTCTCTCTCTAATAATAATAATAATAATAATTAACATTTATACTAATTATAGAGCGCCCTTTCTCTCATGAGCTCACGGCGCTTCACAATTATTTAAATACATACATAGATCATAAGCTACTACAATATTAACTACCAAAAACATGCACATAGCCACAACACGCACGCACACGCACACACACACACGCCTGCACCCCCCCCCCCCACACACACACACATGCGCGCTCACCCCCACACACACAATGTGGGGAACATAGTTTTAAGGCAGGAAACAGGACAAGGAAGAAATCAGAGGTAAGAGCGGTTTTGAAAGATTTGAAAGATTTAGCAGAACGAAGTTCATATGGTAGGGTGTTCCAGACAGAAGGGGCGCTGAAAGAAAATGATGTCTTAGTGTTTGTACGAGGAATAGAAAGGATAAGTTTGTCAGAAGAGTAAGAAGAGTAAGAATATCACGCGCTAAGCCCCTACTGGTCTGACAGCCCCCTGGCGGTGAAATGTGCGTCCTAAGCTGCTCATTAACATGGATGATCAAACCGTGCCCTGTTGCAGGTTAAAGATAGGGATGCACGGAGAAAAGGTTCAGCTGCTGCAGAACAAGAGGAAGCAGTGCATTCAGGAGAGAGACAAAGTGAAGGAACAGGTAAAGTACATTCACTGAAATGTCTCAACTCGTTCAAGTCCTTCCAGCCATATATGTCCGGAATTAATAGATGGCTGTCAATTCAATGCATTTGCTTCAATCGAAGTAAATATGTGTGACCTTGGTCACTTCTAACTCGCTTCACTCCCTTAGACCACAATTTTGCCTCTGACTTTGCTTTTGTAGTGGTTTGTTGTGGGGAAACCAATCGGTGTAGAGTTTTTCTCTTTATAAAGTCTATATATAAAAAAGTCTGATCTACCACTTCCCTATGTCTAAACCTGAAGTAAAAACCCATAATCTTCTTTCATTTCTCCATTTGTTTATGTATGTTTTGTTTGTGTGTACGGCTGGTGCGATTTGTGAGTTTTTGTAATAATTCAAAATCGTTGCGATGCGAATGAGTTAATGTATGTGTAAAACTGGCATGTGAACCCTGTGGTGAGGGTGACGGAAGAGTGGTAGTTTCGGAGGTGTGTGTGCTCTGTTGATGAGCATTGTACTTCTCTGTGTGAAGACATTTGTGATGGGTTATGTGTGTGTGTGTGTGTGTGCATGTGTGTGTGTGTGTTATATATGTGTGTGTGTGTGCTCTGTTGATGAGCATTGTACTTCTCTGTGTGAAGACATTTGTGATGGGTTATGTGTGTGTGTTATATGTGTGTGTGTGTATTGTTGTTGTTGTTGACATACTCTGGTTAAAAGACTCCAGGGATCATCCCAAGAGCCGAAGCACTTGAACACTATGGTACAAATGCATCAGCTAGGGATGAGAACATTACGTGTGTGACCATTTTTGATTACCCCACCACGTAGGTAGGCACACTCCGTCTTCGGGGGATTTTGGAGACTGATGATGTTATGCTAGGAGCTTGTCATGGCTAAAGACAATCCCTGCATAACTGTGCATAGCATAACAACATTTTGATGTAGCCTTGGTGTTTGGTTTATGTTAATAGACGATTTTCTGAAAAGAACTAGGGGAGAGCACTTCGTGAAAATTATGATCGTTTACCTCCATTACTCAGTCAAATACCATAGCAACAATGCAACAATGGCGTCGAAGCTTGAGACCGCAGGATGCGAGTCAGTGACTTTCAAACTTTTTTTTTTTATAGAAAAATGAGGGGTGTCCAGTATCCACAAACTGAGAGAACTTGCAAAATGTGACTTAAAAATATAAATGACATCAATTTTAAAATGACGCACAGTGTCCTAGTGATGTAAGTCTAATCAAACACACGAGCCGAGAGCTGGGGATCTACCTGAAGGTAGAGTAACTCCTCCTGTTTGATCGATTGAATTAGGCAAGATCACTCCCACATGCCATGAAATTACTCCCCTTAACTATTTCCGAACAATTCCTATTGGTCTGACATAGCCTTAAGCCAAGGCGGAGTATGTGTGTGTGTGTGTGTGAATGTGTGTGTGTGTACACCAAATATGTGCGTGTGTGTAGATGCATTTGTGTGTGTGTCAATGTGTAATGTGTGTGTTTGAATGTGTGTGGGTGTTGGTGTGTGTGTGGGTGTAGTGTGCAAGTGTATACACACAAGTGTGCATGATTGTGTTTGCCTACCTGCCTGCATTATGCATGTGCAAACCTGTTTACTCTACTCTTTTCGAGTAGTATTCTACTCAATTGGGACCTCTACTGCTCTTCAAAATTGAAAATAATGCTCTAACTACTCATTTTCAGTGAACATTGTTTGATGGTTTAATGAATAAAACTACAGATGTTGCACCAAAACTACTCATTTCAGCTAACCAGACTACTCAAGACTTGTGTAGGGGGTAAACATGTCAGCATGTGTGTGCGTGTGTGCGTGGTGACAGATTGGGTTTCTCGGGGAGAGCAGCACGGTGCACCAGGACCTGGAGCGCCTGCAGCGTGGGGTCTACCAGTGGCAGTGCAAGGTGCTGGCCTCCGACATGGACATCCTCCACCAGAGGGAGCTGCTGGTCACCGCCAAGATCAACAACCGCGCCAGGCAGATCAGCGGTCAGTGGGCCTCTCAGACTTTTTTTTTCTGGAAACTGGCTTTACTTTGCATGTCACGGAAAGTTGTTTGGAATTTGCGCGAATCGAGGTCAGTTGTGAAGTTTTCAAATTAACTCTCTCTTTACTATCGTACGCTATAGCGTACCTGATGTACACAGGCGTTCCATACTAGGCGGGTTTGCATCATTACATACAAAATATTAAAATAATAATGCTTAACTGCACAGTTTTGAAAATTTGCAGTATTGTTTATAATAATAAAAGCTAGCATATGTTATAATTCCAAAGTAAAATTTTTATTATTAGCAGATTTATAAAAAAGCATGACAAAGAAGACGAAGAGAGGGGTAGTGATTCGTTTTCATTCATTGCGGTACTAAAAATAGACGGAAAGTGATTTCATTGGTTGAAAACTATTAAGGGACCGTAGAGGAACACTTCTATACCAGTTTGGGTTGCCAGGCTTCGCGGGGTTGTGAATTGTGAATGGTTTAAACGCTGTGTACGCTATAGCGTACGACAGTATTGAACGGTTGTAAAGGGAAGCAATCGGCCAGTAAAGAATGAGTTAATAAATCAAGCTTCTGTTGCGTTTTTCGATGGCGAGCCATCCTCAGAGCGCTTTACAAAAGGTCACAACAAAAACAGCAAGTACAGTAACAACACACACACACACACACAGTCGCGTGCTTGCATGCGCGTGCACACACACACACACACACACACACACACACACACACACACACATATACACACACACACACACACTCACACACACAGATGCCCATGTATGCATATGACCACGTTTACAATAAGGTATATAAATATGCATGACTTAAATCAAACACAAGCTAACACTAACACACACAGAGAGAAATAAACGCACAAAACATGACATGTTTTGACAAATTAATAAAGAAGAATCATAAAGAGTTGTAATTAAATTAAAATTCTTGGAAGGGGGAAGTGTGTGAGTCAAATTTCACAAAAGATGGCTATCCACTATCAGTAGGGCTATAACTAGTGTAAGTAACATGTTTATTTTTTTTTTAATTTGACATTGTTTCACAAGAACATGACCAAATTCTTTAAGTAACGTGCTTTAATTCAATTAACATTCTTTCATAAGAACATGACCGGATTCATCATGCAATGCTAGCATGCTTTGATT
>JAGGCT020000866.1:0-2500 GCA_017654935.2 Phymorhynchus buccinoides
AGTCCAGAAGGACATGACGAATGGAAATTGGAGAATCGCATGCTACACAGTAAGGCGGGTCCTCTCCTTTCAATAGAAAGGAATGCGTGTAGTATGTGTGTCCAGTGTGTAGTCTGCATATAAGCGTTTCTTAAGATTGCCAGAGATGATAAGATAATAATAAGACAAAAGGGGAAAAAAGAAGGAGATAGGCCTAATGATTTTTTCAAATCAGTATAGGCCTACTCTTCTTATCATCAGCAGAACTTGCAATTATTGAGACAAATATTAAGCTTGAAGATTGTATGGGAAATGCATGCATAGGATCGTCAGAGATAATAAGATAACAAAATAATAATAACAAACAAACAACTACACGACAAGTGTAAAGTGACGTTATTTTATTCACAAGAGACAAAACAAAACTACTGAATATTTCAGTGAATGCGCCTATATCAACATAGACAAACAAGAAAACAGCAAATATAGCAAAAGGAGCAAAAAGCAGGCAAGAAAAGGAGCAAAAAACCAACAAGATCAAAATTAAAAAAACAATACTCCCCCTCTACAGTCCATTTACCCTTCCGGTGCTTACCCTTCCCCTCTACAGTCCATTTACCCTTTGGACCACCGTCAATAGAGCGCGAGCTAAACTTGGGATCCTCACTGGCGCAGAGGTACTGTAAAGTGCGGGTGTACACTGTTTGACCAGACTTTAGTTTCAGGGGTGTTTGTTTGTCTGATTGTTCCTGCAAGGTCACTGGACCCGAAAATGCTGCCTCGCGGCTGCATGTTGATTTAGCGTTTTCACGCTCTAGTTTATTGTTGAAAAAATCAATAAAAACAAATCCACTGGTTCCAGTTGATATTCACGTGGCCCGAAAGTTCGTTGGAATGCGAAGAAGAAGAAGAAAAATTGTGTTTTACGTCCTCTCGGTCATAGACACATATGGGACATTTGTAAATACAAAGATGGTGGGAACAATACTGGCTGCAATGCCCGGAGGCAGTGCAACACCAGTAAAGTCCCGAGTTTTTATCAATATAGATATGTGTAGCGGTAGCCACGCCTCGGATAAACCTCATCGGCTATGGTACCGCCACAATAAGATAAGATTAAGATGATCGTTGGAATGCAAACAAAATCATGCCTTTTATATGTGCAGATTCTGTCTGTTTGTCTTGTCTTGTCTTGTCTGTCTGTCATAATTATTTAACGTTCTCACAGTTTCCTTTCGTATTAGGTACTTTATAGTCACAGAGGCGTCTCTGTGAAATTCGGGTTGCTCCCACCTGGAGAGCACGTCGCAGCCAGAGGCGCGCCACCCAATTTTTTGTTGTTGTGTGCATGCGATTTTTGTGTGACTGATGAAGAAGGAAAGGGTGAGGGGGGTAAATTTTGACCAAATGACAACTTTTTCGTTGCCACTGGGTTTAACGTGTGCTAAGTGCATGGGCACACGGGACCTCGGTTTATCGTCTCATCCGAAAGACTCCACGTTCAGACCGTAAGGCCTAGTGCAAAGTGAGAGGAAAAATCCCCTGTACCCAGGTTCGAACTCGGGTTTACTTGACACGAAGTGAACGCGTTACCACTGTGCCACTCTACACTTTCACTTTCTGACCTACACTTTCACTTTCACTTCTGACCTGCACTCTTGTCCGCTATCAGAGAGCCCAGACCCCCTGAGAAGGAGGTGAGTCCGACAGCCAGGCCCAGATGGTCCGTGCCCAGGGTCAGCGGTATGATGTAGTACAGCAGAGGGGACCTCAGACCTGCAGCATGAACATAGCTTCTTCTCGGGACGAACGACTTCCGCTATAGGCCGTTGCGAAGAACACTGGACACTGGCAAACTTTATTTGACAAGGATAAACATTTTCCATTGTTCTTTTGCAAGAGTGAATGCCCTTGGTAGATGCTTGAGTACTTTCCGAACAAGGACGTAACTCTCGCGCAATAACCCTATTTGAGGCCACTGAATGGCTGCCTTTTGCGAGAGTGAATGTCCTTGGTAGATGCTTGAGTACTGACCGAACAAGGGAGTAATTCTCGCGCAATAACCTTATTTGAGGCCACTGAATTGCTGTTTTTGCAAGAGTGAATGCCCTTTTGGATACTGACCAACAAGGGCTTAACTCTTGCCGTCAAGGGCGTTAAAACACCTAGTTGCAGTGGCCAATAGGCCTACATCGGGAAGAAAATGAATCTTGGTTTAATTACAAATGGCTAGTGGCAGACCGTCAACATGAACGCAACCAGCAACATTCTGCATTGCTCGGGTAAGGGATAGGGTTAGGATTGGGTTATGGTTATTTTCATGAAACTTTAAGAACGATACGCTAACATTGGAAGGTGGAAACATGAGGTGGATAGTCCTAAAACTGTCCTAAAACAGCTGACAGTCACAGTCAGAACAAGTGTATTGCTGAGCGGCAGATAAGTTCCCGAGCGGCTGAACTTGGGCACATAGCAGCAGCATGATGCATCTGCGCTCCAATGACAAAAAAAAAGAGCAATT
>JAGGCT020000866.1:7500-10000 GCA_017654935.2 Phymorhynchus buccinoides
ACACGATACACACAGATGCGCATGCGTGCACACGCGCACACACACACACACATACACGCACGCACGCACGCACGCACGCACAGACACACACACACACACACAGCCTCCTTGGCGAGTGTAATTTTATAGTGACCTAGACCCGTGAAGAAAAAAATGGCGGCCACAAGGTAGACAGATGGCGACTTCAGCATGTCCAGACCGCTGATGTTAAGCAGACGAGCACGCGCGCTCTCCTCGGGGGCATCTCGCATACGCAGATTGAGTGGGGTCAAGGTCAGCGCCGCCCCAAGACTGATGACGTAGGTGACAGCCTGGTATTGGAGGGGACCGGCCCAGGCCCCGTTTTCAAATCCAATTTCAGGGAAAAGGAATTGCTGAAGGAGAAAAAAAGCCCACTTAAAAATACTTCATAATACGTTCAAACAACAAAACAACATTAACAAAGAACCAACAACGAAAATGGGCAAGAACAGCAAATATCACAACTACAACAAGTGCAACGCCGAGCGGCTGCAAAGTCCCCTCGCAGCATCGCCGAGCTACTCCGAAATCGGAATGTGTCGGATGTACACATACATAAAAACGCATCAAAACAGCACGGAACTACATAAAAACGCATAGAAACAGCACGTAGCTGAATAGTTGTTTATATATAGCCTACACGCGCGCACAGAAAAATTCATGACAACTGTGTTATAGACCATTCATCAAGAAATATTGTGAAAAAAACTGCATTAAAATACATGCAAAACTTCGCGAGATATTAGCGATTATGTGTTTCGGGGTTTAAACCCCGTAACTGGCGCGACCTTGACCTTAATGTAAAACTAAATACATCAGTGGATAGCTTGCCTCTTGGTAAACTAGTATACCAAATTTGATGATGATAGACTGAATAGTTTTTGAGAAAAACGGACGAATAGCCGGACGGACGGAGGCACGCCGGACGGACACCGGACGGACGGACGGACGGACCAGACAAAAACAGTAGCTCCCCGAACCTTCGGCTCGGGGACTAATCAAACATACAGTCAAAAGAACAACATAACAACAATCATATTTGAAGTATAAAAAAACAACAACAAAAGAACGACTTGACACAAGGCAACCCGAACAACAACAATAAAAGCAACATAACTCAACTCAGACACGAACTCGCCCGTTGGGATACCGGGGGGTCATTTGTATAAATAGTTCCCCCACCTTCTGGAAGTTCTGTGCTTGTAACTTCCTCTGATCTGTCACTCTCTTTGATGTGGTTTGGGTGCATTATTCAACCCTACCCCTTCTCTGCTCTTAAACCAAGTGTTCATGCAAGATTTTTTTTATTAAGGCTTTGTGATGAAATGCTCATTATATTTGCTATCTCACCAGCATTTACCCAGAGATCATTTCCTACAAGAGGCTAGTTTTAGCGGTCACAATGGTCACTTGATGATTATACCGGTCACTTTCTTCTCTAACGTTCTTCTGCCAAACTGAATACTCTTGAGCCAAATGTAGACCTCTATTTCTAACCGGGCAAGGTCTCAAAAACAATTGTCAACGTCTAATTCTTTTGTTTGAATCTCTGTCCGTGAGCATAGTCAGTACATATTTATAGATAGAAAAGTTTGGTAATAAAGACCCACCACGTCACGTCAAGATCACGGTTTTCACGTGTTTTCCCTCTTATAGCCGGTAAGAAATCTTAAGAAACCTTCCTAGCATAAGAGGGAATGTGACACGCGACGTGGGGGGTCTTTAAAGAGTTTTTCAGAGCTTGGGATCAACGTTCCCCTTGGTGGACATTTTACTCTGCTCCGCGGCTAAGGCATGGTGGAAAACCATGGAAATTTGCGACATAAGTATTATGAAAATGGTCTATCTCGTGAAACCATTTATGTTTTTGTGGCATTGACAGAACCTCCACGCTGCAAAATATAATGAGAGTCCCTCGTACAAGAATAAAAGAAAAGATAACGTGTTGTCAACCCCTCTACCAAATGTTTATTGAAATCCATCCAAACGTTTTCGAGAAAAAAAAAACTGACAGACACACAGACAAGCATACGCATGTACAGGCAAAATAAAACATATTCCTCATTCTGCTTTGACGGACGGAGGGCAATTGAAAAGACATGACAAGTAGGTATACATTCTTTTAAAAAAAAGGTATAGGTCAAGATGTGCCCCCCCCCCCCCCCCCCCCCCCCCCCCCCCCCCCCCCGCTACATTTCTCGGTTAATTCCATTTTTTCAGTTTTTGCCTTTCTTACCAAACATGAAGCTGTATTTTATGAACATTTTCAGCTAATTATCTTTCTTCAATAATTAATTGCAGTCATGATAAAGGCCATTATCTAATAGGACCCCCCCCCCCCCCTCCTATGTACTGCAGTACACCGCGGCATTTGTCACAGTCGTGGGGTTAGGGTTAGGGTTAGGGTTGGGGCAAAGACTGTAGGCCTACAGGGTTTGAAAACAAGAGTTATGTATCCTAAATGTGTTACGTTTCAAAG
>JAGGCT020000866.1:17500-70000 GCA_017654935.2 Phymorhynchus buccinoides
TTTAACCCTTTCACCGCCAGCCATATTTCAGCCAAAAATTAACATTACATTTACCAGGGTAGAGAACAAAATCCATCTGCAGTATTGGGGATTCTTCTGTGACAGATATAAAATAAGGTCTATCCTTACTTCCCGACTGCCCAGAATAGCTGTTGCCCCTTCTGCTATCTGAAGATCACAATACAGTCGGACATCACTGAAATGCAGTCTCCCCTCCCACCTCTCTCTCGTTCTCTCATTTCCCATCCTCTCATTCGATTCATCTCTTTGCTTCCGATCACAGTGTAAAAAGCCACGTGGTGATAATCATCAAAATGCACGCACCTCGGTGATTGTCCGACAGCATTACCGACAATTAAAGCGAAGTACTCAGGGCTCGTCACACGTTGTTCTGCCAGTATACGATACCATTGAGACCTGCCTTTCGGGAAGCGAAACATCAAATATACATGCGCACAATCACAGTGTATATCTCTGTCTGCCTTTTTCCTCTTGTCTATCTTATCAACATCTCTGTCTGGTTGTCTGGTTGTCTGTCTGACTGTCCCTCCGTCAGACAGAGAGAGAGAGAGAGAGAGAGAGAGAGAGAGAGAGAGAGAGAGAGAGAGAGAGAGAGAGAGAGAGAGAGAGAGAGAGAGGGGGGGGGGGAGAAGAACGACAGACAGACTGACAGACAGGCAGAAAGAGAAATGTGGGGATAGCGGCAGATAGACAGACAGGCAGACAAAAATGAAGGTTTGCACTGTGTCATTACTTTCAGCAGAATCGCACAATAGTGGTTATTTTCTGTCTTCGCTTATATGTTTGTTTGATTTTACTTTTCACCAAACATCTTTCAAATATAAGCATACTAAAGGAGTTTTAATTATACTTAGTGGACGGTTCGAGTAGTACCAAAATAACGGCGTTCTGGTATGTTGGGATATTTCATGTACTGGCTTTCTGCATCTGCTTTTAACCCTTTCGCCGCCAGCCATTTTCAGCCAGAAAATACTATTAAACTTAACTGTGTAGACAAAAAAAAATCTGCAATATTGGGAATTCTTCTGTGACATATATACCATTAGGCGAATCCTTACCTCCCAAAAATAAGAAAGCAGGGTCTTTGGATAACAGATCCGGATTGGATGCCTTTTAGTGACATGGGTGTTAAACCATTGTGGTGCTAAAATGCGACATTGGCGGTGAAAGGGTTAACAAAATCAAGTCAAATTTTGCTGATTTGCTGAGATAAGCGCGAACAGATCTTGAAGAAAAGGTTGTGAACACTAGACCATGATGCTTATAGGTTATCCGTTGATTTTCTGCGCTTATTGAAGTCATAATTCGGTTAGCATAATAGATTTCGACCATTCTTCTTCTCTTTTTTCCCCTTCCTTATATACAGTAGAGAACTGATAACTCAAAAAACGGGTAACTCAAAAACACTGGATAACTCACAATAATGTTTGTAGTATCTTCCCTTAAACGTGTAAAGATCCTTCTTACGAGCGAGGCGAAAATGGTGTTTTACGTCCTCTTGGTCTGAATCAGACACATATGGGACATTTGTAAATACAAATATGGTGGGAACAATACTGGAGGCAATGCCCGGAGGCAGTACGAAACCAGTAAAGTCCCGAGTTTTTATTAATGAGAAACCAGAGTTAGTGTTCATTAAAGATCCTTCTTACTCTGAGGGGTTTCTGTTAAGTAGTAGACTGTCAAAATGAAATGGCTGCTCAGTTGATCAGCTCCAAAAGGGCGAAGTGGGGGGGTGGAGGAGAGAAAAGGCAAACAGGGAAAGATGTTTGGGTGCTTGGGAGGGATATAGGGGGTGGATGGCAAAGGGGGAAGGGGAGAGGTCTAAATCAAATCCGGGCTTGCTGGCTATTTTGTACTTTAGCCGCCCCCCCTTCAAATGTTCGCATTGAAAATTTTCACTGAGAAGCAACATTCAGCCATTTTGGGGAAAGGGATAGGGTTAGAATCAGCCTAGGATTATTTTCATAAAACTGAAAGAAGCAGACTTTGAGACTCAGGATCTTCTTCTTCTTCGATCGCGCAGTTTTCTGTCAATTATGAGCGCAGATGCGTCATGCTATCGTTATGCGCTTAAGTAAGAAATAATTAGGCTCAGCATGTCCGACTTCGGCTGAAGGAAATCTTTTTGAATGTGTTTCTTGAAAAAAAAGGCAGGAGAATGGACCAGTACAGCAAGCAAAATGGAAAAGGTAGAGTAAAAGAGAGTGACAGATTTGAGGAAGATACAAGCACATAACTTCCAGAAAGTGGGGGGGGGGGGGGGGGGGGGGGGACTATATTTATACAAAAGACCCCCCAGTATCCCCACAGGGGAGACTGAAGATCGACTTGAGGTCGATTGAGGGGAATGACTAAAGTACAAGATTGCCGAAGACAGTTCTACTCCACCACAGCCCTTAGAATTCACGAATCTGATCAACTGTCTGATTCAGAAATACACATATGTAATCAGATGCCAACTTTCACCGCCAACGTCGCATTTTAGCACCACAGTGATTTAACACCTATGTTACTAAAAGGCGTCAAAATGGGGTATACTATATCCAAAGACCCTATTGTCTTAGTTTTGGGAAGTAGGGATATATCTTATTTTATATATGTCACAGACGAATCCCCAATACTGCAGACGGAATTTGTTATCTACCCAGGTAACTTCAATGGAACGTTTTTGCTGAAAAATGGCTGGCGGCGAAAGGGTTAAGGGTCTATAAATATAGTACGAAACTATAGTAGCATTTCACCAGATTCGTCAAGACAGTAATAGGCCTATTTAAAAAGATTTATTCCTCACAAATGTCACAGTTGGATAGCCGTAAGACTGCAGTTGGATGTATGGAACAGGACCAGGCCTCTTGTATGTTACTACATCTTGAGGACAAATCACTGACTTTTTTAAATTCAAGAGCAATCAAATATGCGTGATAAGAGCCTCCGTACGCTATTCATCCCGATTTACGAACTCGACCCCTCATCCCACTCACTCCACGTGCAAATCCACCCTACCCACTTACAAAAAAAAGTGAGCGAAATTTCACTGTCATAAAAAATAGAACAGTTTAAAATCGCAGCCTTCGAGGCTGACTCCAGTGAATGTTGACTTTGAGTTTGGTGTCGCAATTTGGCCTATTTCTATGCCAAGCCTATTATCTAGTCTTTGTTGTTTTAGACACGAGATGTGCATAAGAAACAACCAAAGTCAGTCCAATCATTTTGGACACACTGTGCTACAGAATATCAGGTGTGTATTTTCTAATAAAGGGTCCTTCACACTATATACAATGTATATATATACTGTAATTGACTGGGTCATGTTGCCCTTGTGTTTTCCAGATGCCTGATATCATATGGGAGGTCCTGCAGGAAATACTCTTCGTGGTGTTTTTTGCCGCCATCTATGCGTTCATCTGGCTTCCGGACTCCCACATCTTGCCCCAGACAGCATCGGCCATGATTCAAGCCGGCCTTCCTCTCCTCCGCTTGACTGTCTACACCCTGATAACGACCCCCAGTTCTACGTCTAGAACAGCAAACAGAAGAGCTGGCATAAGTTTGAGGACGATCAGGTGCACCAGCCTCTTACTGTGCATGATGGGCGACGTCTGCATGGTGCTGGACTCTGCCTTCCTTTGTGGGACCGTCCTCTTCTGTGTGGCCCAGTTCGTACACTTGGTTGGGTTCAATGCCTGGATGAAGTCTTGCTACCGCCGTCCTTCCGAGTACCCTGAGCCTTGTTTGAAATTGCTACTATGCATGGATTTTCTTCATCCGTCTCTCAGAAGCCGTGGTGAGCGTGGGACAGTTTTTTCTGATGATGTGGTGGGCATATACGTCACCATCGAGTCTGGTGAACGCCCTGCCCTGACTTTGGTGATCTTGATCGATTTGATGGTCGCGCATGCCGTGTGGGTTTATGACGACAAAGCCAAAGGGTCGGTGATGGGCCTGTGTAGCGCAGTTCTGCTGACTCTGTGCTGCGTTTTAAGGTTCGACAGTGGGAAGAGTCTCTTGGTGCAGACTGTGGGAGCCTTTGTGTATTACTAGGCGCAGATTCTTGTTGCGATGAGCACTGTGCTCGCACGTAGGTTCAGGGTTCAATGATTAAGGTGCTTTCATCTGAAGCGTTGCATCGAGGTGAATGATTAGCAGCACCATTGCGATGAAACTGCATCAAATTATGTGGTTATCTACTTGATTTTTTCTCGAAATTCCTTATAGAAGATACAAGTTTTCTTATGCCACGAACCTATGGTAAAAGGATGTCAGCATCAGCGTGTACTAGGACACAAAAGGCGAACTGTTTTAGTTTTGTATTTTTAAGAAGACTGATTGAGGCTATATCTTTTAGAATATAAAACCTTTATGGCGTTTTAAACAAACCTTGATAAGTCACTGGAATTTATCTTGCGAAAGTGTATTTCCATTTTGTTCGTTTGGGGCTGCTCATTAAGTGGGGTGTTAACTTTACAGCCTAAAATTGACATAATCATATTGCTTGTTAAACGTACATGTAGGCGAAGTACTTTAACCTTCCATCTGGTATCTGGTAAGCTGTTTATACATCCATTTTCGTTTTGTCTATTAGGCCGTCAGGGTTTGGTATGAAGAGAGAGAGAGAGAGAGAGAGAGAGAGAGAGAGAGAGAGAGAGAGAGAGAGAGAGAGAGAGAGAGAGAGAGTGAGTGAGTGTGTTTATTGTAGTGCATGTACCAGTAATATGCATGTTTATTGTTTGTGGCTCAAGCCACAAACCTATAACTCACTTTGTCGGCCTGTCGGTCGGTCTGTCGGTCCAAAATTGTCGCACATTTTGACAAAATTGTCGCACTTCAAATCGAGGCTACACTTGAAAATTAATTGAGGCCGCTCTTTAAAATGATGTATTTTAAAAGCGTACAAAATAATAAACATACGTAATACAGACACTACAACAGACACGACGAGTATGCGGTGCTTCTTTTGATGAGCATAAGTAGGATACATAGTTTTAAATGTTTTCCAAAAGATATAAAAAGTTACGAAATGGTGCAGAGATAACATTCTGGTTTACAGATTAAAATGATTGAAAAGCCAGGGGAGGTCACTCATGATTGGCGTGGTAAAAATAGACCGCGTGCCACAAACTATTGCGATTTCGCGCTTGTTCTTTACCAAATCTTTGATCGCCCCTGGATAACAATAACTTCAAAGGAATTCCAATAATTGCTTCAAAATGTTTCGAGTTTGTATGGCAAGCCGCTGCGGGCTATGCAAACCATGTAGGCCTAAAATCGAAACAGAAAGGTGTTTGAGCGGGGGAAAACTCATAATTTTGCTTTTACTGCTTCGTATTTCTTATCTTTTTGATCTAGGCCTATATTTTCTTTCCTTCCTTTCTATAATATATTCTAGTATTCAAGCTTAGGCCTATATCCTATGCCTCAAGTTGTATGTATTTAAGTTGCCAACACACACACACACACACGTGCATATTTCTCATCGTCAATAGCGTTGCATTTGGGGTAGGGATTTTTTATTATGATGATGATGATGGCGATGATGATGGTGAGGAGGAGAGGGGGTGGGAGGATTTTGATAATGGTGATGATTTTATTCTTATTCGATTTCTTTGTCTTATATTTTTATGTATTTCTTTGCCGTTAGTATGTTTGTAAAGGGCTTGCTGCACACCTACGATTCGTATATGAATGCGATGCGATTTTGACGATGTGAGTCATGATTCACGTAAAATTCGTGCATTAGGTCTACTTGAGTATAGTGAGTGAAAATGACAAAATTATTTTTACACGGACGCATTTCACTGGAATCATGACTCACGTGACCCAATCGCATTGCATCCCCATACGATCTTACGCGTGTGTGGCCACGGCTTTAAAGAAACGCTTACGAAGATTGCTCCAAAAATTGTAAATGATTTAGACATTTCAGCCGCAGGGGAACAAAATCAGGACCAGGCTTGGTATGTTACTACATCTTGTGGACAAATCACTGATTTTTGCTAATAATTGAAGAGCAATCAAATATGCGTCACCAAATACAAAATAGTTGGAAACAGATCTTTTCGTTTCCAAGCACCGCACATCTGGAACAATCTCGCTCTCTCTATCTCTGTCATCTTTCAAAACTGGCCTGAAGACGCATCTTTTCTGAAAATATCTGTTAACCCTTTCACCGCCAAAGTCGCATTTTAGCACCACAATGATTTAACTTCTATGCCACTAAAAGGCATCAAATTGGGGCCTATTATCCACAAAGACCCTATTGTCTTAGTTTTGGGAAGTAAGGATAGACCTTATTTTATATATGTCACAGAAGAATCCCCAATATTACAGATGGATTTTGTTCTCTACCCAGGTAAATTTAATGGACATTTTTGGCTGAAATATGGCTGGCGGTAAAAGGGTTAATTTCTGTCTGTCCATTCACCGTCAGTCCACCCTGTAAAGATTTTTTTTATATTTTAAAAATAAATAATTCGTGTTTTATGTAGGTATTTTAAATGTGAGTTGTGTGAGTGCGATGTTTCTTTCTTTTTTTTTCATGTAAAGTGATGGTTTTTTCCCCGTTTTTTTTCTAAATAATTTTAAGTACATCAGAGTATTTTGAATAATATATGATCTTTTGTGTGCGTGAGGTAAACTTACTTTAAAAAAAAAACTTTTTCGTGTAAAGCGGGGTGAGTCCTGCTGTGTCAGGAGAATAGCGCTATAGAAGATTTATTTATTATTATTATTACAATTATTATAATTATTATAATTATTATTATTATTATAAGCGCCTCCGTCCGCTATTCGGGTCTACTTTCTCTAGATAACGGTCGCCGCGCGAATAACGCTTACGGCAAACGGGGCCTAAGAAACACATTAGAAAACGTTTGCGGAAGAATATTACAAGCTCTTGTCTGATTGGTCAAAAACAATTATTATTTTAAACAAACTTTAATGGACCAATCGACAACAAGAAATGTATTCACTCCATGCTAGTCACGTGATAGTTCGCCACGAGATACTTTCGGAGTATCCACAAAACGTTTTTGGCAAACGTCGGCGAAAGAGGTGTTTCCCAGTACCGTTTTTGCCGATTTGCGTTCACGCTACGTAACGTTAACCCTTGTGAAACGGACCCCAGATTCACGAACGACCTCTCATCCCACTCACTCCACGTGCAAATCCACCCCACCCATTTAGAAAAAAAGTGAGCGAAATTCACTGTCATAAAAAATAGTAAGTTTGAAATGCAGCCTTCTAGGCTGACTCCAGTGAATGTCGACTTTGAGGTTGGTGTGGCACTTTGGCCTATTCCTATACATTTCAAGCCAATTAATTATCCAGTTTTTGTTCTTTTAGACACGAGATGTGCAAAAGAAACAACCGAAGTCGGCCCAATCATTTTGGACACAGGGTGCTACAGAATATCAGGTATGTGTTGTCGTATGCAAAAATGTAGCATCGTGTAAATACTTCGCTCGCTACTATGAGACTTAGCATTTGCGGCATTTGCGACATTGAGCGATTTTTTTAAAATTTCACCTTTTTCCGTAATGTCATGAAATATGAACGATTTGAGTACGGAAAAGCGTTTCAAATACGGAAAAAGTGAAATTTGTCGTTTCGTTAATGTCGCAAATGCTAACTCATAGTAGCGAGCGAAGTATTTACACGATGCTACTTTTTTGCATACGACAGTTAGTTGTTTCCCCATAAAGGGACCGCCACACTACATACAAATTAATTCAGCTGCGATCCAACTGTGGCATTTTCTGAGGCATGACTACTGTGAAATAGTATTGTATAATGATTCTGATGAAATCCTACTACTTGTTTTAGCTTTGTTCACTATATAAGCTTAGTTCTCAACACTTGCTTTGCATCACTTTTTGTTTTAAGAATTGTGGAAAAGTATTGCTTGATTTCATACATAGTTGATTGCTACTGACATTGGCTTCAGTAATCAATTTAGCTAATGGTGATGGGCAATAATTATAATGATGGAGCGAGAATCCCACAAAAGCCTGTATACTTGCTGCCCTACAAAATTATGAATAATGAATTCCGTGAATTGCATGGTTCTCACTAGTCTGACACCAACTGTTGTTTAAGGTCGTTGACATCATTGAGACACACACACACACCCATTCCCCACCAGTCATCCTTGTTTGTTTGTAATTGTTGCTATCGGTTTGTCTGTCCACGCAAAAGTTGTTGTGAACCACTGCACAGGATCTCTTCCAAGTTTTGTATCAGTAAATTAAAGCTGCATGTAGTAGTAGTAGTAGTAGTAGTAGTAGTGGTAGGGACAAAATAAGCTGTTTAAGCTTTTTGTCTAGTCCCATCGTATACATAAAGTATTACAATGAAAATGTGGTCAAGGTGCATTACGGTCAATTTTCCTAATTAAAATCAATTATCAAAGCTTCTAAACATATTTAAATATTTTGGAGAATCATCCAAGCGATTTTTGAAAGTGTTAGTATCAGGTGCACATTCTAGAAGATTAATAGGTAACTCATTCCACAAGTTAGCAACACGGATGCTGAAACAATTTTTTCTTATATTAGTATTGAACCTTTTAATAAAAACTTTACCATATGCATTCCTTGTCAAATTATATTGAGGAGAATCAAAGAATTTCTTCCAAGACAAGTCAACTAGACCATTGAATATGTTATAGGCCTCAATGAGATCCCCCCTAATTCTTCTTCCTTTGAGAGAAAACAGCATGAAGCAAGTGGTAGGCCTACTTGCCACTTAGTGACATCCTTTTTTGTTGTCCCAGTTTTATAAGAACGGGACTACATTATTAGGATTCTCCCTATTGCATTTGTAAGAATTCTTCTTTTTGCTTTCTAGTCCCCGAGCAGAAGGTTCGGGGAGCTATTGTTTTTGTCTGGTCCGTCCGGTGTCCGTCCGGCGTGCCTCCGTCCGTCCGGCTATTCGTCCGTTTTTCTCCAAAACTATTCAGTCTATCATCATCAAAGTTGGTATACTAGTTTGCCAAGATGCAAGCTATCCACTGATGTATTTAGTTTTACATTAAGGTCAAGGTCAAGGTTCAAACCCCGAAACACATAATCGCTAATATCTCGCGAAGTTTTGCATGTATTTTAATGCAGTTTCTTTCACAACATTTCTTGATGAATGGTCTACAACACAGTTGTCATGAATTTTTCTGTGCGCGCGTGTGCGCATGATCGCGCGCGCTCAAATCACGGGTCCGAACCCCAAGGCTATATATAAAAAAAACTATTCAGTTACGTGCTGTTTTCAAGTCATGCGTTTTTATGTAGTTACGTGCTGTTTTGATGCGTTTTTATGTATGTGTACAGCCGACACATTCCGATTTCGGAGTAGCTCGGCGATGCTGCGAGGGGACTTTGCAGCCGTCGGCGTTGCACTTGTTCTTTTTCTTTTCCTTCCCCCTTTTTGGTCCGATTTGGCTGAAATTTTCAGTAAAGTTGCTGAGGGCCATAATTATGGGCATGTGAAATTTGAAATATTAAATGATTTCGCCGAATTTTCGGCAAAATATGGCCGAAAAAACGCGAAATCGGCAACATTTCCATCTTGAATATCTTGAAAACGGCTCAACGGAATTCGTTCACATTTTCAGAATTTACAACAACAAAAAAGATTTTCAACACTTCCGGTATAAATCCGAACCGGAAATACGAACCGGAAGTTCTCCAGCCAGAAACCAGGATAAAGTTTTTCTCAGGCTAGACGACGGTCGCCTCGCGCCGCATAACTGTTAGGCCTACGCCAAAAGGGGTCTAAGAAACACTTTAGAAAACGTTAGGCTATTACAAGCTCTTGTCTGATTGGTAAAAAAAAAGTATTATTTTAACCAATCTTTAATGGATCAATCAACAACAAGAAACGTATTAACCCCCTACAAGTCACGTGATAGTTCCGGATAGTTCGCCACTTGCTCGGTGGTTGGCAAGAACAAAAGCATCACGCGAACCATCGGCAAACGAAGTGTGTTTCTTCCCGTTTTTGCCGATTTGAGAGAGAGAACGCAATTACGTAACGTTAGCCCTTGTTAAACGGACCCCTGCGGCTTTCATTTGGCTAAAGGAATAGCCAAAACCGGAAGTGACGTTACAAAACTAACTAGGGGAAGACGGGGTAAAAAGCGCATGGGCGGGTAAGAAGCAAATGTCAGTCTCATTTTGCCCATGAGACGAGCGTTAATGTCTAGCATTCGTCTCATGGGCAAATTTGACTGAAATTTTCTTTATTTCATGAAATAATTGGGGTGGGCTTCTTACCCGCCCATGCACTTTTTACCCCGTCTTCCCCTACTGGATATTGTAGCCCTTATGTTGGCCAATATCGGAAAGGAGTTTGATGCTGATATGTTAAATAGTTTGGAATCATGTCATGTTTGCTCGCAAAGGCAAACATAAGCCCTCTAATTTTTTTAAATTTCTAAGTGCTTCATTTTAATATTTTCTTTTATTGGGGGTAATTGGAGAGGAATTAGCCGACAGCCGGATCCACTATAGATAGTAGGTCTTTATACAGGTAGCCTAGAAACTAGTGGTATGGAAAAACAAGCGCGAAATCGCAATAGTTTGTGGCACGCGGTCTATTTTTACCACTCCAATCATGAGTTACCTCCCCTGGCTTTTCAATAATTTTAATCTGTAGAATAAACCACAATGTTATCTCTGCACCATTTCGTAACTTTTTATATCTTTTGGAAAACATTTAAAACTATGTATCCTACTTGTACTCATCGAAAGAAGCACCGCATACTCGTCGTGTCTGTTGTAGTGTCTGTATTACATATGTTTATTATTTTGTACGCTTTTAAAATACATTTTAAAGAGCGGCCAGAAGTGTAGCCTCGATTTGAAGTGCGACAATTTTGGACCGACAGACCGACCGACCGACCGACAAAGTGAGTTATAGGTTTGTGGCTTGAGCCACAAACAACCCCCCCCCAAAAAAAAAAAAAACCCCAGCCCCAACAATTAAGTGAGTGACTGACAAACACACTCGCACAAACAAACCATCCCAAGGTACAAATATCGAATATATACGATTTATGTCTTCATGATTTGTACAAATGGAGGGAATACCTGTAATGGGAAATCTTAGTTGCGAAATATTAAATTGTCTTTGTTAAAGACCCTGCACGTCACGTGTCAAAATCACGGTTTTCACGTGTTTTCCCTCATATAGCTATAAGTAGTAAGGAATCTTAAAGACCCACCAGATTACGTGTCAAAATCAAGTTTCACGTGTTTTTCCTCTAATATAGCTGGAAATAAATCTTGTTTTGACCAATTTTGACTCCCATACAAATGCCCCCATATTCAAACCGAAACATCATTTTAAAGAGCAGCCTCAATTTGAAGTTGGGGACATTTGTATGTCTTCTTCTTCTTCGCCTCCGGCAGCCAACTTCATCAGGCTGAAGATTCTGCTGCACGGCTTTGGGGGGTAGTAAGATTTCTTTCCAGCTATAATGTGGGTCACAGCTACCCAGAAAAAACCATGGGACTTAATCGTGGTGCGCCAGTGTGTCTTTAGGAAATCTTTCTAGCATAAGAGAGAATGTGACACGTGACAAAACCTAAAGTTACGGCTTTGCCGAGAGGACGTAAAACATAAACTTGCCGACGTGCGGGGTCTTTAAGTGGTTTATTCCTATTTGGTCATTCTTATATGGTTTAAATTGCTTTCAGAAAGTAGCTCTACCTTGAGATCGACCGTTCGAGAAAGTCAACCATGGCGGCGATGCTGCGTCGAAACTACACGTGTCTTTGGAAACAAGTCAACTCAGCGGCTGTAGGGTTGAATGTTATTTCTGGATGTAGATGCATTTCTTGTTTTCAAGCGAGAACTGTCCCACAGGCGAAATGTAACAATCGCGCGGGCACGTCGGCAAGTACGCTGTCAGTGGCATGCCCGGCAAGGTTGCATCAGACTCGGTCGTCTGCTTTTGGCTTGGCTCCTGGAGGATATCTTATGAAAGGAAGGTATCCTTCATCGACACTACTAACAAGAAAACATGCACGCGAGGAAAGTGGATATTTGTGTAGATCACTGGTCTTACCACAGCAAAACAGACACGCTTCTTCTCTGCTCTCGCTTTCAAAACGACAATCATTTCTGGCTTCTTCAAGTTGTGTTCATAACTTACATCATGCACGATTTCTAAGGTCCTCCCCTATCAGTGGGAAAGGAGGAGATGGCAAAGAAGGAGGAGATGGCAAAGAAGGAGGAGATGGCAAAGAAGGAGGAGATGGCAAAGAATCAGGTGATGGCGATGGTGAAAACAGAGATGGGCCGGAAGACGAGTCCATGTCGGGAGAATCTGAAGACAATGCACAGCAGCCAATCAATTCTTTGATGGGAGCCCTGGCAACGATGAATGTGCCCGATTTCTTTCCTCGTGTGCCAGTTATTGCTGTGTCACGAAACCCAGTTTTCCCAAGATTTGTCAAAATGATAGAGGTATGCATTTACGTTTTATGTCTAGAATTCGCCGGTTAAATCACAGGAGAATATCGGAAATTCCTTGAGCCTTTTTCGCCCTACTTATCCGACAGGAAACCCGGAAAGGGATAGGGTTAGAAACAGTTTAATGCTATTTTCGTACCACAGAAAGTTTAAAACATTAAAATAATCAGCAAAGAAAAATTAACATAAGCCCTCAGCATCGCCATTCAGTGTTGCCATAATACAGCATCAGAAATTCCCGTTAAATGCCAAGTTCGCATTTATATGGTAACACGTCGAGCAGCTGCTTATTTTCTTAAATTAGTTTAAATTATAAAGTATGAGTCTTTGATTCTGAGGAAAATAGCCTTTAACTGATTCAAACTCATTCCCATACCCGATGAAGTACAAAAGTTCCAAAAGGGTGAAAAAGGCTCAAGGAATTTCTTATATATTCTGTGATTTAACCAATTTGCGGTAAAGGTCAAGATGTGCCCCCCCCCCCCCCCCCCCTACAATTCTCGGTTAATTGTATTTTTCCGTTTTTGCCTTTCTTACCATACATAAAGCTGTATTTTAGGAACCTTTTTTAATAACCTTTTTGGAATACTAACCCTATCCCTAACCCTAACCGGGCCTAACCCTAACCCTACCCCCCACCCTATAAGACGGAAAAATGCAACGAACCACAACTGTGACGAATCGCGCTGTACTGCAGTACATAGTGGGGGGTAGGGTTAGGGCTAGGGTTAGGGTTAGGGTTAGTATTCCAAAAAGAGAATTAGCTGAAAATGATCCTAAAATACAGCTTTATCATGTTTATGTATGGTAAGAAAGGCAAAAACGGAAAAATACAATTAACCGAGAAATGCAGGGGGGGGGGGGGGGGCACATCTTTACCTTTACCCAATTTGCCTGTGTAAAATTTCACATTCTGTGAGAATTTCTCATTCCTAGGCAAAATCCACATTTTCGCCTATAAAGGATAATATATTGAGGGAAAAACCAATCTATATCTGTCCTGCTCTTTTCTCTTACCAAATTATCTCCCTTATGACTGAATGTAGATCTCTAGAGCCGAAACCTGCAGCAGTCCCTAACCCCACTTCTGTTTTTCCTTCAATTTTTCACGTATTATCAATATCTTGTAATCATTATTTGTTATCTTTTACTGTTTCTGTAGTGTAAAGGATAATATTAATATTATAATAAGCTTTTTGTGTGTGCACGAAAAACTGGAAACCTTTGATTGATACTCCCTCTGCCCTTCAACACATTACACATCCAATTCATAGAGATGTGGACATGCAGAAAGACTCAAACACACATACTGTACACACATATGCATGCACGCACGCACACACAGACACAGACACAGACACACACACACACACACACACACACACACACACACACACACACACACACACACACACACATATTCTCTTAAGTTAATTTCACCCCAATAACTGATTTGTTTTCTTAATTTTTCAATGTGTTTTGTTATAGGTAACAGATCCCGGGCTAATGGATCTGCTCCGAAGGAAAGTGAATTTAAATAATCCATATGCTGGAGTCTTTCTGAAGAAAGATGACTCGTAAGTTTTATTGTATACTTTCAGCTAATAAATTGTATTTTCTTATTCTCCTGTTTCCTTTCATTCATACAAAGTGCCACAACATGATACAGTATATGATACACAAATATTAAATTGTGTTATGTACTGTAGACAGACCGACACTAGACAGACACACATACACACACACACACACACACACACACACACACACACACACACACACACACATGTGTACACACACACACACACACTCACTCTTTTCTTCTTATTTTGTTCTCTCTGTATTTTGGTCTGCATCTGTCAGCCTCACTCTGTGGGATATATATATGTCCGTCACTTGTGTGGGTGTGGATATATGCATACTGTGCAGAGTTTCAGGGGCCCGGATCAATGACCCAAATTAACCCCTTATTTTATGCAACCAGGGGTCGTATGACCCATAAAATCTGAAAACAATCTGAGGTCCTGACATATTACTGGACCTTGTTTTGGAAATTGACCTCTCAGTCTCATTTTCTGTTATCAAGGGTCATATGACCCATGAACTTGATGAAGTTTGTATTTTAACCACCTGAAGCACTGTTGTGTATACTAAACATCAAACATGTGGACAACTGCCCACGCATGTGATGTGTTGTTGTGTCATGTGCTTACTGCTTGTGTGTGTGTCAGTGTGTGTGTGTGTCTGGTTTTGTGTGTATACATGTGTGTGCATGCATTGCATACAATGTTTTGAGCATGTTTGTGTGTGTTTCGTGTGCACTTTGAACATGATTTTTTGTTGTTGTCAATCACTCAAACAGTTTCCTGTCAATTGTCGAATTGAGCGCAGACGTGTCATGCTGCCGTTATGCACCTAACTAAGGAATAGTTAGTCCCAGCATGTCCGTGTTCGACTGGAGAAAATCTTTATGACTAATATAAGTTTCTAGAACAAACTTACAAAGGCAGGAGAATAGACTAGCATTAGTAGTAAGGCAGAAAGACAGCAGATAACAGTAAGCAAAGGGAAAAGGCAGAGTCATAGAGAATGACAAGATTAGAGGAAGTTAGTACAGTGGAACATCCCTTATTAGGCTTATAAGACCTCCCATTATAAGACTCCCTCCCACATGTGACCTACTTCTCTGAGACATTGCCATTCTTTGTAAGTATTAAAATCACCTCCCTTATAAGACCCCTCCCTTATCAGACCCCATTTGGGATGCTTTTTCAAGGTCTTATAAGGGAGGTTTCACTGTACTACAACTTACTACAACTTCCAGAAGATGGGAGAAATATTTGTACAAAACATTCATGTAGCAAGTAAGCGTGTGTGTGTGTGTGTGTGTGTGTGTGTGTGTGTGTGTGTGTGTGTGTGTGTGTGTACACGCAAAATGTGTCTGTGTGCTACATTATGCATAACCGTAATATAGTTTGGTATTTTTGTTTATTTTCTATTTCATTTCTTCTTTGCCACATTTCACTTCAGTTTATGTAAGCTAGTATTGTAACCCCCCTTGCCACAAGGGCTTTGTAAGCTAATGGCAATAAAATATTGTTGTATTAATATTATTGTTGATGTCAATGTGTGTTGCATGCCTCTCAGTGAGGAGTCGGAGGTGGTGGAGGACTTGGACCAGATCTACGACGTGGGGTCCTTCGTGCAGATCACGGAGATGCAGGACATGGGCGACAGACTGCGCATGCTGGTCATGGCTCACCGAAGGTAGTTGATAACGATGATATAATTAACCCCATCACTGCCGCAATGAAAAAAAGATTTTATTATTTTAAACTGAAATTGTGAAATATTAAAACTTTTTTATATTATACAATTTCACATAATTTCACAATTTTTAATAAAAGGCAGTCTGGCAAAATGGTCGGGAAATCTATCCCCTCCTGAGTGTTCTGATGCAAGAACCAACATTCCAGAGTTGTGGCATCAAAAGTTACGAAATTATCATTGGCAATGACATGATAATGCCCATAGTTAGACACAGGGTTGGCAGTAAGGGGGTTAATAATATTTTATATAATAATTTAAAAAAAGAAGAAAAAAAGTAATAATGTAATTAAAAATTGTATCCATTTGTAACACTTGATTGAGGGGGTAAAAAAGCTAGAATTAGTTCAGTTTCAATTGATAAAATGAAGATAATAATTCTATATTTCATGTGGGAATGGTTGGGATATGAGGCGAAAGATAGATTACTGTATTATGGACTATGACTAGTACCATATTTTTCGGATCATTAGGCGCTGCTGTGTATAAGGCGAATAGGGCAATTTTCAAGAAAAATCTGAAAAAATTAAAGTAAAAGGCGCCGTCGTTTATAAGGCGATACACATCTCACAAAAGAAAGTCGACAGTTTGTTCCAGTCTCTGATTTTCCTGAGGAAGGAGCTTCGTCTGGTTGTTGTCATACCCTGGTTTAAAGACTCCAGGGATCATCCCAACAACTGAAGCATTTGAACACTATGGTACAAATGCACCAGCTAGGGATGAGAACATTACGTGTGTGACCGTTTATTATTACCCCGCCACGTGAGCAGCCACACTCCGACTTTGGAGGAGAGCTTCGTCTGTATTCAGTGCGGCACGGAATAACACTCAGTTGTTGGTTGTGTCCTCTTCTCTGTCGGCTTATTGCTGGATGGATTCTGCTGTTGCTGACTTGGACAAGGTCGTGCTGGATTTTGTACAGCATTGTCAGCCTTCCTGCGATGTTCCAGCCTTATGGTCCATAAAATAGGGATGCATTCTGGGTAATATATTTGAATAGTCTTTCTAACTGCAAAGGATAGGTTATTGCGCCTGTCATAGAATCAGACAATGAAAATATTAACAATGGCTTGTACCCACATGTCGTCATATCCGGCCACAAGGAGCGCCATATTATTGGGAGACCGCCATCTTACTCTTAGTCAGTAACTTTGTTTGAAAAATGCCAGATCGATGCTGCGTATTTGGCTGTTCCAATTCGAAACTTATCTAAACTGTATTTATAACATCTGGATGTTTTCTTTACACTTTTAGATAACATTTTCACTTTGTTTACACACAAATAAGGACTAAGATGGCGACACTTCTATTGGAAGGGTCGATATGCGCACGCAGGTGGGGGGGAGCCATAGTAACATGTTGATTTTTGCGTTCTCTGTTCTTTTTGTCCAGGATCAAGATCACAGACTTGGTGCTGATAGACGAGGAGACAATCAGTGAGTCAGGTATGGCCATTGAATACTGTTCTACCTCAAATGCTCACTCCTGATAATTCAACTACACTATTGTGGAATGCTGACCTGGGCCTGTATTCACGTTGAGATAGCATGAGACTTAGCATCATGCTAACTTAGAAGCTCTTCCAAAAGTCCTATTAAATCCTATAGGACATTGGAAGGGCTTCTAAGTTAGCATCATGCTAAGTCTCATGCTATCTCAACGTGAATACAGGCCCTGACCTTTTACTTTTGTAATGCAAACTACTACTGTGTTCAATGATTCCAAAAGTTCTTGTTGCCCTCATTTTCTTAACCTTTTCACCGCCAGTTGCATTTATACACCACAATGGTTTAGCACCCATGTCACTAAAAGGCATCAAACTAGGGCCTGTTATCCAAAAAGACCCTATTTTCTTTATTTTGGGAGGTAAGGATAGGCCTTATGTTAAATATGTCACAGGAATTCCCAATATTGCAGATTTGTTTTCTTCTGAACATTCTCTGTTAAGTTTAATGGTATTTTTTGGCTGAAAAATGGCTGGCGGTGAAAGGGTTAATCTATTATATTGTCACATGTCTTGCCATTTTCACATATTAACTTATTTAGTTATAACTGATATTGTTAATCAGGCATCAGCATTGTTTAGAGGATTTTCAGATTTCAGAGGATTAAGAATTGCTGGCAGATGATTTGTTTCTGGTGGCAGAGGGTTTGCCTTTTATCACGAATGAGGCCTTCACTGTCTAATATTTTAGTGTTGTCTCTTGACTATCTGGGGGTGATGGCCCTTTTACCAGTTTTCAGAGGATTGGACTTGATCCAATTTCTGTTGCCTTTATTAAATGTGCTTGCAGGGCTCCCAATCGTCCCGCAAAACAAGGGGTCCCAGGGACTCCACTTACAGTATAGAGGGTCCTAGAGGCGGGATAGAGGGTCCCAGTGGCATTGTGAATGCTAAAAATATTTGTTCTAGTGCATCCCTGGGACCCCCTGCACATTCTTTTAGAGGGACCTTTAGAATTTTAGCACTTCATAGACCCCCAAATGGGGGTCCCTGGGAGCCCAGGCTTGACACTAAAAGACTTGTTTTCAGGGCTGCCAACCGTCCCTCCGTAGCCGTATTTGTCCCGGATTTTTGCGAAAAGCATGACCCGTCCCGTTTGTCCCGATTTTTGAATGACCGTCCCGGAATATCGAGAAAATTGTGGAAGCGTGCATTTTTTCCGCCTGTCTACCGCTAGCGTAGCGCTAGGTTTTGGTTCACGCCACAGATCATGGTTTGCGCCTATTTTTATCGTACGCTATGAACTTCTTTACAGAGAGTTATTCTGATTGGTTAAATCTTCAGTGAAATGAATTCTCATTGGCTGTTGTAGCCAAATTTTCATTGGCTATTTTAGCCAAATTTTCATTGGCTGTTGTAGCCAGTTAAGTCAAGGTTGAAAAAATGGCGTCTAAACGGTCGTGTGAAGATGATTCTTCTTCTAAGAAAGAAAAAGTTTCAAAGCGTTCCTGTTTATTTCGAGAGACATACACGGATAAAATGGCCTTTCATTGTGTCAGAAAGAAAAGGCGAAACTTACACTTTTTGTGATTTTTCGATAAAGTCTGGTGGTAGGGATGATGTGCGCCGTTGTTATGTCAAGTTGTGGGTACTGTACTTAATTTCTGATCATTATTAAAATGTCCCTGAAAATCAGGCTGTGTCCCTGATTTGAGAGTCGTTTGTCCCTGATTCACAAATTTAGGGTTGGCAGCTCTGTGGTTTTTTTCAAGTTTTTCTTTCTCGAACAGAACCTGAAAGTGAGGATGGCGGACCTCACCGAAGAAGACCGAGGCGCAGAAACGGGGAACGTGACAAGGCGGAAGGTGGGGGTAAGGGGGAGGTGCCTGAAACGGACGAAACAGAACGGACGTCGAAACATTCGACCTCCACTTTTACCAAGGTGTTGATGGTGGAGACGGAGAATATGGAACATGAGCCTTTTGAGAGCAACAATGAAGTGAAGGTGAGAACATTCAGACATGATAGGAGAAAATCAAACACGAAGTGAGAAAATCAGACTTGAACTGAGAAAATGAGGCATAGGATGAGAAAATGAGACATGAGGCGAGAAAATCAGTCATAAGATGGGAAAGTCAGACATAAGGTGAGAAAATTAGGCATACAGTGAGAAAATCAACAGGCATGAAAACAGCTCCGCCGTCTCCGCCAATTTTTTTTCGTAGTTTAAGGAATCTCAGCCGAAATGTTTTTATCTCCATCGTTTTCGTGAGCGCAATGTTATTCTCAAATGGTGCGGTCCGTATTTGGACAAGTGATGCTTGCGTTCGCGGGCAAAAGATGGCCAATGAAACAACCCGCGAACGGCATGTTTGAGAGTCAGAAGGCAAAGTAGGATGCGAAATGCTGTGAAATGAGTACTTGCCCCCACCCCCTGCTCATCAAATTTTTTGGCAGATGTAGACATTGGCTTGGACGGTAAGTCGTAGTTGTAGTAGCTCCCCCACCCCCTGCTCAACAATATTTTGAGCAGATGTAGACGTTGCTTTAGACGGTGAGTCTTAGCTGCGAGCCCTCCCAGGCAGTATTTCTCAACTAAAAAAATATCTTCTTTTTTTTAAACAGTAGTTTTCATGCCTGAATCAGGTATGAAGTGAGAAAATCAGGCATAAGATGGGAAAATCAGGCATGAAATAAGAAAATCATTCATACGGTGAGAAAATCTGGAATAATATTAGAAAAATCAGGGTTAAGATGAAGACAATTAGGCAATAGATTAGAAAATCAGGCATAAGTTTAGAAAATAAGATGAGAAAATCAGCAATAAGATGAGAAAATCAGGCATTAGATTAGAAAATCAGGCATAATATTAGAAAATCGGACATAAAATGAGAAAATCGGGCATTTTTTTTAAATGCTCAAGAAACTTAAGGCATTTTTTAAATGAGAAAATCAGACATTTTAAAAAATGAGAAAATCAGGCATTTCTTACTTTTTCCAATTTTTTTAGATGTGCTTCCATTAATTGGCTAATGTGTTATACACAGGCATGTATTTTACTTTTTTTCTTTAACCTTTAGCACACTGCAGGCGCACTGTGTCGCCGAGCAGATTCTCTCCCCTGTAACTGCAGGCGCCCTGTGTCGCCCAGAGAGGGGAACCCCCAAACCAATGCTTCGCGGACCTTATTTCTGTTGCTAATAATAGAAACTACCTCACTTTAGCTTCAGAATGAGGCTCTGCTCCTTGCTTCTCTTCCGGCAAGCCGCCATTTGCTTTTTTAGTTGCTGTATTGAGTTTTTCAAAGTTTCAATCGGTCAGAAAGTAAAGTTCACTCTCAATTATGGCGGACTTTCGTGTTGGCGTAACTTCCTACTGGAAATTAGCGTTGATGTTTGTTTAAATCGTGAATTCTTAGGCTTTGTTAGGTCGGATATTGACAGTGAAAGGGTGATAGAAGATCGTAATGCAGTAGAAGGGGGGGTAGCCGATGTCAGTGTGACTCGATGAAGAAGATCCGATATCGATTCGAGCCGCGATTGTGATTCGGTACTGATTTTGACTACTACAGTGGAGTCCAACTATAACGAACTCGCTTTTAACGAAATTTCGCGATTAACGAACTGACTTCAATTTCCCGGCAAATGCCCTTCTATTTGTCACTTGCAAAGCCATGGGTATAACGAACAAAAAATCCTTTGGAAATAACGAACATCCGCTTTTTACAAACACATGTTCTACGCCCCAGGATAATTTTATTTACTTGGAAAAATAGCCTATTACGAACTCAGCCTGTGCGATGCGCTGCAAAAACCTAGGCCTTCAAACTCCAAGCTAGAACGTGTTGTCAAGAGGAAGGAAGTTGGAAAATATGAACTGCGCATGCGTGAACTCATTTAGATTCACACTGGGTCGTCTGCTAGGCCTAGGCTTCCTACAGATCATTCGGTTTCTCAAGGTCGCTTTACAATTCGCGCTCAAAATAAAGATCGAAAAGTTCGTGAAAGCCTATAACAAACTAAGTTTGTGTGATGTGTTGTCACTTAATGGACAAACTTGTTGAAAAGTGTGCCAAAACAGATCAGCGTCAGACAACACTGCTGAACTTCTTCAAGCCTTGTACATCCCGTGATTAAGACAGACGATCCAAACTGGTCAAGTTTATGTTTTCGGTTATCATTGGTGAGTGTTTGAACTGTTTTTGTTTTCAACATACATTGTACATGTACATGTATAACGAAATCCTGATACAACGAACTGAGTCTGTGGTCCCTTAAAATTCGTTTTACCCGGACTCCACTGTAGGTTGAATTCAAAGAAAATTTTGCCTTTCATAATATTCTTAATGATATTTCCGTGAGTTATTTCGTTAAAGGGATCTTAGACGTTAGTTAATTAGTCAGTGGAAGAACTTTGAAGCAGACGGCACTCATTCCGACCGTGCCGAAACAGTAAGTCAACACTTTCGCTTTGTTGATTTCGCTTCTTTTTTTTTTTTGGAACAACAAAACATACACGGACAACAAAATACATCATATCAAAACTTTCGTCAATCATCTCTTTATTAGTATTCCAATAATCAAGTCTGCACACAACACACAGAGAAAATTAGAGCATTTTTAATCAAGTGGGTGTAAGCGTTTTTCCATTGCCTCAAAAAGAATGCAGTGGCAGAGTACGAAACATCAGCAAAAATGCAGTGTGCTAAAGGTTAAAATGTCCCAGGCACTTTGTTAATTGGTTGCAAAACTTGTCACAGGCCCATAAGTGAATCGGTTATCTTCATTGGCCTTATAGTTTATACAGATACACTGGCATGGAATTTTGCATGGCTGTTCTAACTTTTCAGGCGTTGACCTCAGAAGTGGTGAAGACGATACGAGATATCATTGCCATGAATCCTCTGTACAGGTAAGTTATCTGAGAAGTTACAGTTACGGATATTATATTATGATTTATTGTTACATTAGAAATGGATGGAATGATGCAAACAATACTAAGTTTATAAATCTAGCATTGTCCATGTTTTTGTTCGAACGTGATGATAACGTCTGTAAAGAAGGAAAAAAGCTGAACCAAGGCTTACTACTACTCTTATTACTACTACCAGATTGGAAGAATAGGCATTGCCTAACATCTATATCCTTGGAAAATAAAGTTTAAGTTTTCAATTTTCAAGTTAAGTTTTCAATTGACCATTAATTACTACTACTAGTACTAGTACAACTACTGCACCTACCACTGCCTCTACACCATTGCCACTGCTGTTGCTTCTGCTGCTGATGCTACAGCTGTTATGGTGGCAACTACTGCTTGTGTTAATGTTACTGTTACTCTACAGTCTACTGTTGATATCTTATTTGTAGTGTTACTGTTACTGATTTGTCCAGAGAGAACCTCGCCCAGATAATCCAAGCAGGCCAGAGAGTGATCGACAACCCTGTCTACATCAGTGATCTGGGTAAGAAGATTTAATTTTTAAGTTTCTTTAATTAAGTGTAAATACATATGTTCATATAGTTCAATATACCTGGTACGCTCTTGTCAAATGCTTAAATGCTATGTCTCTGTCTGTTTCACTGTCCCCTCTGTGTGTCTCTCTCAGAGCTCCCTACCACTACGTTTTTTCCGTAGTTGCTACGAATTTTAACTCGAACTACGGCACTACGGTTGAACAACAAAAACTCCGGTTAACCGATTCTGAAAATTACGATTTTTTTATTGTCATTGAAGCCTAGTCGGTTCGCGTGAGAACAAACTGTCTGACGTCATTTGGCGGGAAACAGGTCTCGCGTGACTTTGTTGTTCAAAGATGGCGTCGAAACGCATGCCACGAGCTCATGAAACGGATTCAAGCGACAGCGACTCGGAAAAGCTTCCTTCTGAAGCAAAAAAAAAAAGAAAACGGCTTAAATTCCTGCCCACCAAGCATACAAAGCCAAGTACGCTGAGAAGTTTCCAGTGCTGCAGAGGAGTAAAAAAGGGCCAGATTATGACTACTGCACCGTGTGCGAGTCTAGTTTTTCTGTCAATCATGGCGGACTGAATGACTGATCCTGATCACTGGACATTGTGATCTTGCTGAAAATGAGCGGTGTTACCTTTTGGTTATCTATTATATTTTTTCCTCAAAATACTTTACTTTTGTACTTGGCCTAATTTTGTTCAAACATAAAATAAGAAAGTTGTGCACAATCATTTGTGTGTGTGTGTGTGTGTGTGTGTGTGTGTGTGTGTGTGTGTGTGTGTGTGTGTGTGTGTGTGTAATTACACAATCATTTATAATGTGTGTGCGTGCATGCATGCATGCAAGCATGCATGTGCGCACACTATTGGAGTACAACGCGTCACTACTGATAAACTCCTTAAAACTACTGAAAAATGGGAATTTCAGACTTAAAACTACTGAAGAGTATTTTTAGGGGTAGGGAGCTCTGCTCTCTTTGTGTGCATGCTCTCTGTTTGTCTGTCTGTCTGTCTCTCTTAAAATGGTGTACTGTTATCCATTACATTTTAATGTTTTTGATCTCGGTGTGTATGCGTGTGTAACTGTGTGTGTTGTGTGTTGTGTGTGTGTGTGTGTGTATGTGTGTCACTGTGTGTGGTGTGTGTGTGTGTTTGTGTATGTGTGTCACTGTGTGTATGTGGTGTGTGTACGTGTGTGTGTTCCAGGTGCCGCCCTGACAGCAGGTGAACCGTATGAACTACAAGAAGTTCTGGAAGAGACCAATGTAAGTCTTCAGCATGGTGCAAATGGTGATGCTCTGAGCATTTTATGTCATACAGTGTGCAAAACAAACATGGTGAGAGGAGATTAACAGAACATAGAAAGTCCTCAACTTCAATATTGCAAATTATACTTGATAGCACTGGAGGGAGGACCATTTGAAACTAGGGTTTGCGAACTTAGGAAGGAAATATTGGTATAATTTTGTTGTAAGTCCCATCTTTGCAGTGCAATTAGAAAATATTAGCCCTCTTAAGTTCAGTTGTCTTACCCCTTTCGCCTCCAGCCATTCTTGAGCCGAAAAAATATCAAACTTAACTGGGTAGAGACAAAAAATTGTCTGCAATATTGGGAATTTGTCTGCGACATGTATAGCATTAGGCCTATCCTTTATTCCCAAAATTAAAAAAATAGGGTCTTTGGATAACAGGCCCTGATCTGATGCCTTTCAGTGACATGGGTGTTAAACCATTGTGGTGCATAAATGCGACATTGGCGGTGAAAGGGTTAAAGATGCACTGTTTTGAGCTTTAGCCTTGCTGAGGTAGAATTTTAGATATTTTCATTTTTGTTTGTGGTTTGCTTTTGCTCAATGATGTGCTGTGTGACTTTGTCTGGTTTTTGTAATGTAGAGATACCTGTACTATTTGCTTTTGAGAGCGTTGACCAGGAAAACCAAACCAAACCAAACTTATTTCTGTCAAACTCCTCAAATTTAGAGGAACTTTATTTGGATTCAAATCAGTGCACAAAAGCCTATTAGTTCACATGTAAAAAAAAGTATATTGATATCACCAGAAATGATATCAAGAGGGCAAAAGGCTTAAAAAATAAGCCTATAGTGCCAAATTGCTATGCTATGTTATGTCTTGTAAGTCTAGTCAAAACAGAAACGGTTATTGAAGCCAAAAAAAAAAAAAAAAAAAAAATTGATTTGTCTCTGTGTTGATATGTGTTCAGATTCCCAAGCGCTTGATGCTGGCCCTGTCACTGCTGAAAAAGGAATTTGAGTTGAGCAAACTCCAGCAGAGGATTGGCAAGGAGGTTGGTCATGTGTGTGTGTGTGTGAGCGCATGTTTGTGCCTGTATGCGCGCAGGCACATGTGACTGCGATTTGAATAGGTATTTAGATTGACGATGATCCCAAAATGTAGCTTGATTTGCCTTTGACCCACTTTAAAAAAAAAAAAAAATATAATGGAAATTGTTCATTTTACGCAGATTGAACTTATCCGAGAATTTGAAAACTGACCCAGTGTTAAAAAAAAAAGAAAAAAGTTAACCTTAAGCATCGGTTGCATTTCTGTTGCTGCACAGTGTATGTTTGCTTGTCAGTTGTGTCCAATGCTGACCACCGTGTAGAAGAGGCAGCAGTTGTTATGACTTTGGAAAGTTAGGCTAAAATATAATGCTCAAGGAGGATCCGCACTCTCTTGGCCATCAAATTTAAGGACATTTGGCGTTTGAGATGGTTCCCAAAGGCCCAACTGATTCCGAAAGCTGCAGCAGTATGAGCGAATGCAAAGGTCTTGAGATGGTTCCCAAAGGCCCAACTGATTCCGAAAGCTGCAGCAGTATGAGCGAATGCAAAGGTCTTGAGATGGTTCCCAAAGGCCCAACTGATTCCGAAAGCTGCAGCAATATGAGTGAATGCAAAGGTCTTGAGACGGTTCCCAAAGGCCCAACTGATTCTGAAAGCTGCAGCAGTATGAGCGAATGCAAAGGTCTTCTAGCTCAAGGGTCATCACATTTACAATATTACTAAGCCGTAAAATTGTTTTCTATTGCTATTGCTAGTAACATCACAGTGGGTTCTTTTATATAATTTTTTAAATTTTTTGAATCTTTTTTCTGTATGTCAGTCTGTTTTAGTTTTTTTAAATCAATTGTTCCACAGCTCTCACTCTTTTTCTTCTATACTGCACCCAGAATTCTTAAAAAGTGACAAACCCTAACCTTAAATATTATTTGCGTATCTTTTGTTGCTCAGTATATATCTCTCTTTCTATCAGTGTGTGTGTCGTCAGGTGGAGGACAAGGTGAAGAAGCAACACAGGGAGTACATTCTGCATGAGCAGCTCAAGATCATCCGCGTTTCTTCTGTTGCTCATTATCTCTTTCTAACAGTGTGTGTGTCATCAAGTGGAGGACAAGGTGACGAAGCAACACAGAGTACATACTGCACAAGCAGCTCGAGATCATCTGCGTTTCTTTTGTTGCTCAGTATGTCTCTTTCTAACAGTGTGTGTGTGTCGTCAGATGGAGGACAAGGTGAAGAAGCAGCACAGGTAGTACATACAGATACTGCGTGAGCAGCTTAAGATCATCCGCGTTTCTTTTGTTGCTCAGCATATCTCTTTCTAACATTGTGTGTGTCGTCAGGTGGAGGACAAGGTGAAGAAGCAGCACAGGGAGTACATACAGATACTGCGTGAGCAGCTTAAGATCTTCCGCGTTTTTTCTGTTGCTCATTATCTCTTTCTAACGGTGTGCGTGTCGTCAGGTGGAGGACAAGGTGAAGAAGCAGCACAGGGAGTACATACAGATACTGCGTGAGCAGCTTAAGATCATCCACGTTTCTTCTGTTGCTCATTATCTCTTTCTAATGGTGTGCGTGTCGTCGGGTGGAGGACAAGGTGAAGAAGCAGCACAGGGAGTACATACAGATACTGCGTGAGCAGCTAAAGATCATCCGCGTTTCTTCTGTTGCTCATTATCTCTTTCTAACGGTGTGCGTGTCGTCAGGTGGAGGACAAGGTGAAGAAGCAGCACAGGGAGTACATTCTGCGCGAGCAGCTCAAGATCATCAAGAAGGAGCTGGGGCTGGAGAAAGATGACAAGGACGCCATCGACGAGAAGTTCCGCGGAAGACTCGAGGTGAAAAAGGACCTGGGGAAAACGTTGAATGTTGAGACTTCATTGCTGATTGTCTCTTTCAACAGTTAAGCTTTTGTAGGATGTGGTGGTTATCTTGTCTCTATGGTTACTCTTGGCCTACATTCTCATTGCCGCCTCCAACTAAATTTCTCAATGTTGGAAGACACAGCTTAGCAACAGTGTCTTGAGATTGATACGTATCTGATCTCCTACCACGGTTATTGGCAATCATAGGGTTTCCTTCCTTCCTCCCTCCTTCCTCCCTTCCTTCCTTCCTTCCTTCCTCCCTCCCTCCCTCCTCCTCCCTCCCTCCCTCCCTCCCTCCCTCCCTCCCTTCCTTCCTCCCTCCCTCCCTCCCTCCCTTCCTTCCTCCCTCCCTTCCTTCCTTCCTCCCTTCCTTCCTTTCATCCTCCCTCCCTCCCTTCCTTCCTTCCTTCCATAGAGCGACCACAGTCACTGTTGACCATTCTGTGGCTGTAATTGGTCCTTGTCATTGATCTTATTGATCCTTGTCACGTACAGTCATTATATTCTTATTGATCATAAACTGTCCTTGTCATTGATCTTATTGATTGATCCTTGTCACGTACAGTCATTATATTCTTATCGATCATAATCTAATCCTTGTTTGTGGATAGGAGTTATTTTTATAACTCACTAAAGACCTATTGTTAACCCTTTCACCGCCAAAGTCGCATTTTAGCGCCACAGTGATTTGACACCTATGTTATTAAAAGGCATCAAATCGGGGTCAATTATCCAAAGACCCTATTGTCTTGATTTTGGGAAGTAAGGATAGACCTTATTTTATATGTCGCAGAAGAATCCCCCAATACTGCAGATGGAGTTTGTTCTCTACCCAGGTAAATTTAATGGAAATTTTTGACTGAAATATGGCTGGCGGTGAAAGGGTTAAAACAGTGCTTGAAGAGGTGCCAAAAAGAGTTGGCTTGAAATCTGTCTGTATCTTCTTCCACTGTGTACAGAAAATTTCTAAGCAGTTAATGTGATTATTGTCCTTGAATCCAAAACCATACTGTGACAAAATGTGAATGGTTGTCACAAATGAAATTTGACAGATCACAAAAAACATTGATGGAGCGGAGCATTTTGTTGTTGTTGTGCTGATTGTTGGAAGTGATGGCCCCCTGTGGGGATACCGGGAGGTCTGTCATAAAAATAGTTCCCCTACCTTCTGGAAATTATGTGCTTGTAAATTCCTCTAATCTGCCACTCTTTTCCCTTTGCTTTCTATCATCTACTATCTCTTTGACTTATTGGCCCATTCTCCTGCCTTTAAAAAAAAAATCTTCCAAATAATGTTTCTTCTTTGAGCTCCTCTGAAATCGGAATGTGTCGTCTGCACACAGCGGGGAGACCAGTGAAAACTGAAAACCGGACACATACGTACCTTAATAATAATAAAAAAAATTTCATATAGCGCTAAAATCCATACAGTAGTATGCTCGATGCGCTTTACAGTAGCAACATTAAAATCAACATTAAAAACATGCATTAAAATCAACAAGATAGTCCTACTACCAACATTCCAGTGCAAAGAAATAAAGTAACAAAAATAACATGATTCCCACTCACAAAGACATCCACCTTGCCCATTATGGGCATATGGCCTGGGAACGCAGAAGAAGAAGAAGGAAGTGACTGGGTGATTTCAGAACAAGACTGTGCCCAAGCACGTGATGGAGGTGATAGACGAAGAGATGAGCAAGCTGTCCTACCTGGAGAGCCACTCATCAGAGTTCAAGTGAGTTCACCACAGATGGAACCCCATACCTGCCAACCCTCCCGGTAACCTCTCCCGGTCTTCCCGGAATTCACATGAAACTCCCGGATTTCAAAATTTCCAGCTTAGATGATCTCAGAAACGAGTGTTATGAAACTCGAAAACCGAAACTGGGTTTCAGGAAGCTTCGTGGAGCAGAGTTCGTACTGCGGGGGCTACTTCCTCCTGCAATCCTTTGTTTGGCGGTCTTTAGGCCTGTCTCACGCCGCCATTGAAGTAACCTCGCCACGAAAATGTTTCTGAGTTACTCCCCCCTTGGGAAAAGTTGGCAGCTATGGAACCCTTTGTTGGTTTGTTATTTCTCCATAAATGGTATGGTTGTATTTCGTCGGTGAAATTCAAAAACCTTGTATCTCTATTTTTTTTTTTTTTAGTTAGATACATAGTCAGCTCTCTAATTTTTCCCGCCACCTTCCACCAAAAGCTTGTATCTATTCTCTAACGACTTTGTATCTGGGGTAAATGAGGTTGTGAAAATAGAAGAAAAACTCACAAGTCCCAAATTCAGATCCGGTTAAGGACAAAAACCTCGTATCTTCGTTCTTTTCAAGTCTAATTTAAAAAAAAAATAATTTTAACAAAATGCAGGACTAAACTTTTAAAACTTTTTAAAAGTTTTTTTCATTTTTCTCAAAACTACCAACATTGAGATATGAGGTTTTTGATTTTCACCGACAATTTGCTTTTGCCATTGCTTTACCAGCAACCTTACTCTTGGAATCAAAAGATGCTGCTGGCTTTTTCTTGTTGTTGAACTTTGAACGCTGCATGGTGCAGTGCATCTTGAATAATGGTGTGCTTCATATGTCCCAGAAGCGTCCACACAAAAAGCTCGGTTTCAAACCTTCGTGCAATGCAGTAAGGAGCATTCTGGCCAATGGTTCATGCATGACAAAAAGGAATTGTGTGTGTGTGTTGTCTATGTATGTATGTTGTTGTGAATATATACTGTTATTTCATGCTTGCGAATTGTGTGACAATGCATGTGTGTATTAGGCCTATTATAAGTAGTAGTAGTAGTAGTAGTAGTAGTCACAGCAGTTGTTGTTGCTGATTGTTATGTGCATTTTTACCGGCCAAACGAAGTCTGATCGGTATTGTTTTGTCTGCTCATGTTATTGGATTTTTGTTTCATGTTTGTATTCCATTTCAATTCTGTGTAAAGCATAGTAGGATGGGCGCTATATACATTTTCCTCATTATTATTATTATTATTATTATTATTGATGGGGCGCATTCTGATTTTCTTGTTTTTGTTTGGCTCCCAGTTTTTGCATATTTGACTTTGTTATACAGTGGAACCTCCCTTATAAGACCTACAAAAATAATCCAAAATGAGGTCTTATATAAGGAGGGGTCTTATACGGGAGGTAATTTTAATACTTACAAAGAAGGGCAATGTCTCAGAGAAGTAGGTCTTATATGGGAGGGAGTCTTATAATGGGAGGTCTTATAAGGGAGCTTCCACTGTACTACAGTCATTTATAGTTTCTATAGCAGTTGTCATCAGGTTTGGTCATCTACAAGAATTGCCGGTTCAGATTTCCCCACAATTCTTTTCCTTCCAACTGTAGCTTGAGTAACTACCACAAAATGTTACATAGCGTGTGTTTCCTTAAAGACCCACCAGATCACGTGTCAAAATCACGGGTTTCACATGTTTTCCCTCTTATAGCTGGAAAGAAATCTTGTTTTGACCAGGTCTCACTACCATACAAATGCCCCCAAATTCAAAGCCATACATCATTTTAAAGAGCAGCCTCAATTTGAACATGGGGGCATTTCTATATGGGTCACAGCTACCCAGAAAAAACCAAGGGACTTAATCGTGGCGCATCTGTATATTTTTAATAAAGCCCTCATTTTCACATTTTCAAATATTTAATATGTATTAAGTGCTTATACCGTTTTTTCTCTCCTTTATTTTATATTATATATGTAAGACAGAGCTGATTCTAGAGCGCGGGATTGGTACAATCCCCCGAAAATCTGTTCCTTCCTGCGATAGTCTTAATGCGGGCCGACTCCCGCACATTTGCAGAACTGCCAGCGATTTTTACCGATCGCTGCGGGCATGGCGTTCGTCGTCTGCAAAACCTGTTGTCTAGGCTACACAAACTGGAGTGAATGATTTCGTGATATTTCATTGGTTCTTTACAATTGTTAATGTAAATCAACCAATCAATCGTGTTCATCTCATTCATCTCGAATACCGACGAGAACTTGCGAGAGTTTAAGCCGCCATATTGGATTTCTTCCAAAATGAAGCGCGTAGCCACGCTCCTTGATTTTGACTTTCCCGGAGGCAATGTGAAAAAAAAGCAGTCTGTGCCACATGATGAGTGTGGAGAAGAGCTTGAAGAAACGGAGACTACATCCAAAAACTCGGAGAAGCAGCCCGATAACAGCGCCAGTGCAAGGGAACACCGGTTCCAAGACGACTGGCTGAAGAAATGGCCATGGCTGTCCAAGATGGAGAGTGGCGGAATGCAGTGCAAAGTGTGTTTAACTTTTTAAGCCCCTTATAGCCTGATTCCGCCCATGGCATCCATTACTTTCTCCTACCAAGCCGTCTAAAACCGCCCCTGTACACCCACTTCGTTATGTATTTTAGAGTTAAAATTGCAATATGAAAAAATAAAAAATATCGCATAACAAAAAAACCATTGCAAGTTAAACATTCTTCATTTATACACAAACCCTGAACATTTGAAGTCAATCCATCAAGTAGTTATTTTTTAATAATTTTTTTAACAAAGTACCCCATTTCGGGCCCAGTTTACCAACATTAATTTGGTGGTTACAGGGAGTAGAGTCGTCATTTTAATCGGGGTTACAATTGTTAAAGCACAAGAAAAAACGCATTTGCGTGGACCTGCCACCAATCCCCCCTTTTTTCATTCTTAGGGGGAGGGGACCTGCCACCAATCCCCCTTTTTCATTCTTAGGGGGAGGGGACCTGCCACCAATCCCCCCTTTTTTCATTCTTAGGGGGAGGGGACCTGCCACCAATCCCCCCTTTTTTCATTCTTAGGGGGAGGGGACCTGCCACCAATCCCCCCTTTTTTCATTCTTAGGGGGAGGGGACCTGCCACCAATCCCCCCTTTTTTCATTCTTAGGGGGGGGGACCTGCCACCAATCCCCCCTTTTTTCATTCTTAGGGGGAGGGGACCTGCCACCAATCCCCCCTTTTTTCATTCTTAGGGGGAGGGGACCTGCCACCAATCCCCCCTTTTTTCATTCTTAGGGGGAGGGGACCTGCCACCAATCCCCCCTTTTTTCATTCTTAGGGGGAGGGGACCTGCCACCAATCCCCCCTTTTTTCATTCTTAGGGGGAGGGGACCTGCCCCACTTTTTTCAATCATAGGGGGGGAATGCCCCCCCTTTTTCAAAATCCTAGAATCAGCTCTGTAAAAGAAGCGGTGTGCCTATTAGAAAGAGTCACCAGAAAGTAGAGTAGTGGTAGTGTAACCCTGCCCTTGATGAAGACGACTGCTATGCAGAGCGGTGTTACGCGGTCACACCGGGGCAGGGACAGTAAACGGAGAAGCCGAGGCACAGAGACCATGAGTTTTCTCTGTGTGTGATTCTACTCCTACATTTGTGTGTGTGCGTGTGTGTCAGCGCGCGCACGGCAAAGTTTAGAAAAATCCCTGTGCATGATTACCACCCTTGAATGTTTAAAATCTATTTTGAGCAAAACCACACGCAAATCAAAAAAGAAAAGATTAAAATTAGTAGGTCATGAGTTTAGTTTCTGCCTTCAGTAACCTTTTACGTTTGTGATGTTAAATATAACAAAAAGTACATGCTAGACTCAAAATAATAGCAGATCAAAAAGATGTTCAGTTATTAACCCCTTCACTGCCAGAGAAAATCAGAGAAATTATAAATTTTATTAATACAAAGTTTAAAAGTATTAACCCCTTCACTGCCAGAGGAAATCAGAGAAATTATAAATGTTATTAATATAAAGTTTAAAAGAGACCTGTTAGACTTAATCTGAGAAAATGGTCTTGAGATACATCTTCCCTGACATGTCTAAACCAAAAACCATATTTTCCAGGGCTATGACATAAAAAGTTATGACATCTCAATTTCCTGTAGTAGACACAGGATCGGTGCAGGGAAGGGGTTAAACAAAAAAGAACAAAAAAGACATTTGAAGACCAGAAAGATAATCAGAAAAAGCAACGATTAACTAACCACCAACCACGAGGACCAAACCTGGCACGTTATGTTGCGTTTTTGTGGTGGTCAGCGTGACGCGTAACTACCTGGACTGGCTGACGTCGCTGCCGTGGGGTCAGTACAGCGAGGACTCCCTGGACCTGGCCAAGGCTCGCCAGGTGCTGGACGAGGACCACTACGGCATGGAGGACGTCAAGAAACGCATCCTGGTCAGTCGGTCGCCCTTTTCCCCCCCCAACCACGTCACTCGTCAGAATCATGGTTTTCGCGTGCTTTCCCTCTTATAGCTGGTAAGAAATCTTAAGAAATCTTCCTAGCATAAGAGGGAATTTGACACGTGACGTGGGGGGTCTTTAACCCTTTCAACGCTAGCCATTCCTCAGCCAAAATTTACCATTAAACTTACCTGGCTAGAGAAAAGATTTCGTCTGCAATATTGGGGATTCCTCTTTCACATGCATAGAATAGAGCCTATCCTTACCTCTCAAAATCAAGAACATAAGGTCACTGGATATCAGACCCTCATGTGATGCCCTTTAGTGACATGGGTGTTAAATTATTGTGGTGCCAAGAGGTGACAGTGGTGATGAAAGGGTTAAGGCTGTGTCGGACCAATTGACGATTTTCGGGGAAAAAAAACTAGGGGAGAGCACTTCGTGAAAATTAGAGTTGATTACCTCGACTTACTCGGTCAAAACCATAGCAACCATGGCGTTGAAGCTTGAAGCCGCAGGATGCGAGTCAGCGACTTGCAAGCATTTTATTTTAGAAAAATGAGGGGCTGTCAGTATCCACAAACTGATAGGACTTGCAAAATGTGACGTAAAAATATAAATGACATCAATTTTAGAATGACGCACGGTGTTCTAAATGATATGTCTACTCAAACACCCGAGTCGAGAGCTGGGGATCTACCTGAAGGTAGAGTAACTTCCCCTGTTTGACCGATTGAATTAGGCAAGATCACTTCTACACACCAACTCCCCTTAATTATTTCCGAACATTTCCTATTGACATAGGCTAGAACACCAACAAGGCTACCGTATTTTACGGACTATCAGGCGATACTTTTTTTCTCAGACTGAGACCCCTGCACTTTATTATGTGACTGATAATATAGTGAGAAAATATAGTAACAAAATGTGAATTATGTGTTAAAATTTGGGGGACGCACCTTATAATCAGGTGCGCCTTATGGCTCCAACCCACCTGCGTGCGCATCTCGACCATTCCAACGGAAGTGTCGCCATCTTAGTCCTTATTTGTGTGTAAGCAAAGTGAAAATGTTATCTAAATGTGTAAAGAAAACATCCAGATGTTATAAATACAGTTTAGATAAGTTTCGAATTGGAACAGCCAAATACGCAGCATTGACCTGGCATTTTTCAAAAAAAGGTAAGGACTAAGATGGCGGTCTCCCATAATATGGCGCTCCTTGTGGCCGGATATGACGACACGTGGGTACCAGCCATAGTCTGTAAATTATGGTACATCAAAATGTTATGCTCTGCACAGTTGTGCGGGGATTGTCTTTAGCTGTGACAAGCTCCTAGCATAACAGACTCCAGAATCCCCGCGAAGACGGAGTGAGGCTGCCCACGTGGCGGGGTTAGAAAAAATGGTCGCACACGTAATGTTCTCATCCTAGCTGGTGCATTTACGCCATAGTGTTCAAGTGCTTCAGCTGTTGGGATGATCCCTGGATTATTTTAGCCAGGGTACATCAACAATAGCAACGAGTCTCCCTTTCACCCGACATTGATTGTAAGGCCATGTGCACATATATGCACAAAATCTGTACAGAAAAAAAACATCCGCAATCCTTGAAAAAAATCTGGAAGTAAGAAATATGAAGGAGTGTGTACGTATACACAGAAACCTAACTGCATATCGACATCGTTGGTGAAAGTCAGAAACCTCGTAACTCGATTTTTGTGTGTTTTGAGTTAGATACATAGTCAGCTCTCTCAATTTTACCGCCACATTCCACCAAAAGCTCGTATCTCTAACGACTTTCTATCTGGCGTAAATGAGGTTGTGAAATAGAAGAAAAACTCAAGTCCCAAATTCAGATCTACTTGAGGACAAAAAACTTGTGTCTTCGTTCTTTTCAAGTATTAAAAAAGAAGTAATTTTAACAAAATGCAGCACTGAACTCGCAATGTCTGGAACAACATATTCATCATAGTTAATAACTTGTGGTAAACGTGGTTAATTTAAAAAAAAAAAAAAATTTTTTTTTTCATTTTTCTCAAAACTACCAAAATTGAGTTACGTGCTTTCTGACTTTCAGTGTTTCACCGATGGTATATCACATCCACTTTTAAAAAAACCTTTATTTGCGGATTGCGGGTGGGGTATGCACATAGGATTCCGCGTATATGTATACACACCCTAACCCTTTCATTTTGTCTGGTGTATGACATGTTTATGGTTGATGTTTGCAAGTCATGTGTAAAGTTTAAAGACTTGTTTGAAAGTAGAGAATGTTCATAGCTTTTTATCATTGTGAAACACTACTGGAAAGTTTTCTACATTGTAAAGTACGAAAATGGCCATGATGATGATGATAACAATGAGGGCAGTTTGATAACAATGATGATGATGTTGATGATGACAAAGCGACAGTGATTATGATGATGATAATATCAATCAGGACAATGGCAACAATGATGATGACAATAATGACAAAGCGACAGTGATCATGATGATAATATTAATCAGGACAATGGCATTGATGATGTTGATGATGACATACCAACAGTGATTATGATGATGATGTTGATGATAATTTTAGTGTATTGCTAAGGTGATGAAGATGATGGTAATTACGATAATGATTGTACAGGAGTTTATTGCGGTGAGTCAGCTAAAGGGTCACACTCAGGGGAAGATACTCTGCTTCCACGGACCACCCGGTGTTGGAAAAACCAGCATCGCCAGATCCATCGCCCGCGCCCTTAACAGACAGGTCAGCACTTAGCATCGGATTCTGTTTTTAAATAGTGTTCATGTGTATGCATGCTTGCGTCTGTTGTGACTCAAACAAGCGTGGGTGCGTGTTTTAGCAGACAGGTCAGCACTTAGCATTGGATTCTGTTTTTAAATAGTGTTCATGTGTATGCATGCTTGCATCTGTTGCGACTCAAACAAGCGTGGATGCGTGTTTTAGCGTACGGCTAAAACATGTATTTTGCTGTGTGCGCATTTTCGCCTGTGAGGGAGATAATTTAAAAACAATTATGCCCCTTCTGTTGTTGGATTATGTTCTCTTACATTTACAAGGGGGGAACGCCGTGTCATTAGTTCCAGCAGGTTGTTTAGCTGAGAGAATGACATTTTTCTCGGTGTTTTCTAAAAAGAAAATCATTTAATTTCATATTTCTTTGTTTATTGCAGTATTTCCGCTTCAGTGTGGGTGGCATGACAGACGTGGCTGAGATTAAAGGCCACAGGTAAGAGATTATTGACTTCACCAGTGATGGAACATTTTCAGGGCATGATCTGACTAAAAAAGCAATTGTTGACCTTCCTTCTGTATAAAGCAATGGTTCTTTTTTGTGTGTGTAAAAGCAATTGTTGACCGTTCTGTAAAAAGCAGTTGACCCTTCTGTAAGAAACAATTGTTGAACTTAAAAGCAATCATTCAGTTTCTTTCCTGTGGAAAAACAACAGTGGTTGATCTTCTTTCTGTCGGAAAATATCTTCCTTATGGGCAGTAAATTATCTCCCTTATTATTGTCAGTTGTGAGGTAACTAACTCAGTCTCATGGGAGAAAGTTGTTCAGGCCTAACTCATGGGAGAAAGTAGTTCAGGCCTAACTCATGGGAGAAAGCAGTTCAGGCCTAATTCATGGGAGAAAGTAGTTCAGGCCTAACTCATGGGAGAAAGCAGTTCAGGCCTAACTCATGGGAGAAAGTAGTTCAGGCCTAACTCATGGGAGAAAGTAGTTCAGGCCTAACTCATGGGAGAAAGTTGTTCAGGTCTAACTCATGGGAGAAAGCAGTTCAGGCCTAACATCATGGGAGAAAGCAGTTCAGGCCTAACTCATGGGAGAAAGTAGTTCAGGCCTAACTCATGGGAGAAAGCAGTTCAGGCCTAACATCATGGGAGAAAGCAGTTCAGGCCTAATTCATGGGAGAAAGTAGTTCAGGCCTAACTCATGGGAGAAAGTAGTTCAGGCCTAACTCATGGGAGAAAGTAGTTCAGGCCTAACTCATGGGAGAAAGTAGTTCAGGCCTAACTCATGGGAGAAAGTAGTTCAGGCCTAACTCATGGGAGAAAGTAGTTCAGGCCTAACTCATGGGAGAAAGTAGTTCAGGCCTAACTCATGGGAGAAAGTAATTCAGGCCTAACTCATGGGAGAAAGTAATTCAGGCCTAACTCATGGGAGAAAGTAATTCAGGCCTAACTCATGGGAGAAAGTAGTTCAGGCCTAACTCATGGGAGAAAGTAGTTCAGGCCTAATTCATGGGAGAAAGTAGTTCAGGCCTAACTCATGGGAGAAAGTAGTTCAGGCCTAACTCATGGGAGAAAGTAGTTCAGGCATACTTCTGGCATCAGGATTGAAAAAGCTGCCAGCAACAGTCTTCAGGATTAGCCATCTTGACATCCGGAACTGCTGTCTTATAAAATAAAACATTTCTGCCCAAATTGATGGCAGATTAAAACAGGATGATAGATCTATGCAGTTCTTTTCTTCTTCTTCTTCTTCTTCTTCTTCTTCTTCGCCTCAGGCAGCCAACTTCATCAGGCTGAAGATTCTGCTGCACTTTGGGGGGTAGTAAGAAGACAAGAAATTAGAAAGCTGAGGAGATAGAAGCAGCCTAATGGAAAAGGAAAGTAAACATAAAATAAAACCTAGTATGGATCTGTAGGATAAAAAATTTTTTTAAAAAAAAACTTCTCCTATCAGCACCCATCCTGTACACACAGACACACACCAGACCTGTTTAGCCCCTACACAAGTCTTGAGTAGTCTGGCTAGCTGAAACGAGTAGTTTTGGTGCAATATGTGTAGTTTTATTCATTAAACCATCAAACAAATGTTCACTGAAAATGAGTAGTTAGAGAATTATTTTCAATTTTGAAGAGTAGTAGAGGTCCAAATTGAGTAGAATACTACTCGAAAAGAGTAGAGTAAACAGGTCTGACACACGCACACATTGGAAATTATTTTTAATGCGGTCACCACTTCTGGAATGGAAGATTCAGAGCACATCGAAACGCGTCATTTCAGGATTTTGAGTACGTTTTACTTTCCCCCATGCTAACTGGTTTGTTTTTGTGGCCGCAGGCGTACCTACGTTGGAGCCATGCCGGGCAAGCTGATTCAGTGCCTGAAGAAAACCAAGGCTGAGAACCCACTGGTGCTGATTGATGAGGTGAGACTGCTGTTTACTTGCTTGCTGCCTCTCGGACTTCATTGGGTTAAGCAGGCATGGTAATCTTCAGAGAATTCTCTGAATTCAGAGAAAAGTGAATGCAGAAAAGCAAATGTTAGAAGGGGTTTTAACCCTCTCTCTACTACAAACGCCGAAGCTGCCCGAATTTTGTCAACCCATGCAGCCTGTATGCGCCGATTGAGCCCGCTGAACGTCGGGTCTAGTACGTTCACTTTCACTTTCTCCCTACCCACAATGCAATATACTAAGTTAGTGCTTCCTTTTCCTGACTCTCAGTGGTCCGTTTTTGGTTCTTACAGCAAGGGAAAGCACCCACTAGTCTTTTTGAACGGATTTTTCGAAGTGACCCCCAATTTATTTATTTTTTCATCGTGACGTGCGCAGTATTGACTCGGCGCGATACTCGGAGCGCCATTACGGATTTTTTTCTTCTAATTCATGGTTTGTTGTGTGACATTGTGTTAGCTTTCGAATGAAAATATCATCATTGCTATTCAATATGCATCTTTCAGAAATTAAATGTGAGTTCGACTTTATTCTGGGTGATTTTTTGAGATAAAAGATTTGGTGTGAGGTTCGGAGTTACTTCCCATCACTCGGTACTCAGGATCGATTATCGGTTCGATTGATCAAGCGTTAAAGGGTTAAGCTAGAGGAGATGCCCTTTCCCCAAGTTTGAACAGTGTTATATATTTGTCCTCAAGAGGAATTGCCCCCTGAGCACTATAAAGGGCTCTTTACCCATCGAGACCATCATTAACCCCTTGACTGCTGAGCCTACTACTACTAGTACTAGGCTGGAAGTCAATCCCCCAGTGCTGGGCTATCAGCACAATCAAAATCACCATCAACACTCCATTCATGCTCAATGTTATCTGGATAGAAATCTTTGTCATCAGAGTCGATATCTTGCAGAATTGTCAAAACTTCATTAGCATTATACCACTTTTTCAATGCCATCCTACTTTGTCAAACTCAGTGAAGTCTACTTCGCTCAAACTTGATGAAAACAGGTCGTGCACGCGCGCAAATTTGCGGCAAGGTATCCCATAATAGGTATCAAATGAAATAACTGACTCAAGACAACTGTCACTTGGGTTTTATGTGGCGAGACAACTGCCACTCAGGGTCTTTACAGGGTCAGAAAACTGCTGCTTTGGATTTACTAGGATATTCAATCAAGCACTTGCTCTTGGATTTCATTGGATGGGTAGTTTGGAAGTTGGGGACAGGGATTTGAGGTTTGCAAAGATGTGTGAGTGCTTTCTAGTGTTCAGCATGTGTTAAGATTTATTTTCCAAATATTGTTACTTGATTTGAATGGTTTACTTGCCTTTATATGCCTATGTTTAGTTTGTGTGCATAGTAAGTGCACCTCCAAAAATGTATACAGGTTGGTAGCCTTACACTAGCAGTCACTGAATTCACTGAGCATGTGTCGATCAGGGCTCCCAATCGTCCCGCAAAACAAGGGGTCCCAGGGACTCCTTCACTTACAGTATAGAGGGTCCTAGAGGAGGGATAGAGGGTCCCAGTGGCATTGTGAATGCTAAAAATAATTTTTCTAGTGCATCCCTGGGACCCCCTGCACATTCTTTGAGAGGGTCCCTTAGAATTCTAGTACTTCATAGACCCCCAAATGGGGTTCCCTGGGAGCCCTGGTCGATGCGCACTTGAATAATATCAGGCATGGTAGACCTCCGCGAATCGCGGAAAATCCGTGAAAGTGAAAATTGGACAAAAGCAAACAAACAAAAAACGCCGGGGTAAAAATTCGCTCGGGTGCCTAAAAATTACGTGCGTTAAAACCTATGCAATCGCTTCGCAGAACTGGATGTGAATGACTGAACAAGCTACTTCCCGCCGAAGTTAGCCGTTGTGCGCGGCCTAGCTCACGCCACACGTTTCCAGATTTGTGATCCTAGTGCTTCTTTTTCTTCTTCTTCTTCTTCATTTTGACGCCCAACTTCATCATTTTAGTTTGAGTCGACATCTTTCAAATGAAATGCAGAATCGGTTGGATATTCTTCCGCGAAACTCACTTTGCCCCCACTACCATGCCTGTGATATGAACTGACTGAGTGGTTTGTGGGCAGGTGGACAAGCTGGGGCATGGGTACCAGGGCGACCCGGCCTCGGCCCTCCTGGAGCTGGGTGGGATATGAACTGACTGAGTGGTTTGTGGGCAGGTGGACAAGCTGGGGCGTGGGTACCAGGGCGACCCGGCCTCGGCCCTCCTGGAGCTGGGTGTGATATGAACTGACTGACTGAGTGGTTAGTGGGCAGGTGGACAAGCTGGGGCGTGGGTACCAGGGCGACCCGGCCTCGGCCCTCCTGGAGCTGGGATATGAGCTGACTGAGTGGTTTGTGGGCAGGTGGACAAGCTGGGGCGTGGGTACCAGGGCGACCCGGCCTCGGCCCTCCTGGAGCTGTGATATGAACTGACTGAGTGGTTTGTGGGCAGGTGGACAAGCTGGGGCGTGGGTACCAGGGCGACCCGGCCTCGGCCCTCATGGAGCTGGGATATGAACTGACTGAGTGGTTTGTGGGCAGGTGGACCAGCTGGGGCGTGGGTACCAGGGCGACCTCGGTCCTCCTGGAGCTGGGTGGGATATGAACTGACTGAGTGGTTTGTGGGCAGGTGGACCAGCTGGGGCGTGGGTACCAGGGCGACCCGGCCTCGGCCCTCCTGGAGCTGTGATATGAACTGACTGAGTGGTTTGTGGGCAGGTGGACAAGCTGGGGCGTGGGTACCAGGGCGACCCGGCCTCGGCCCTCCTGGAGCTGCTGGACCCTGAGCAGAATGCCAACTTCCTGGACCACTACCTGGACGTCAACATCGACCTCTCCAAGGTCAGAGACTGCACTTCAGGCACACCTGTTTGCATTTAGGCTCAAGACAACTGTCACTTGGGTGGAGTATCGGATTTGTATTTAACTCACTCGTCACTGGCCAGTTGCTTCCCCTTACAACCGTTTCGGATGGGCCATTTGACTAGGTTCGAAAACCCATCACCATGGAAAAGTTATGGACTGATATCTTCAGAAAAGATTACTAACACCATGCACTAAGAGATCGTAAAATATCAGATTCCATACCTTCGTCGTTTGTCTCCTATTGACGAAAACAGCTAACACATAGAAAGAAGGAAAATTTCACATTAAATTTCACATTCCGATCTTTGACCCCCCTCTGCAACCAAACCTGGATGTAAAGTCTGCAATGATTGGTTGATTTCAAGAGAGGCCAGGTCAAAGCAAACTGAAAATAGGTTATGACGTCGCACTTGAAAGCTGGTTACATGCCAGAAATAGAAAACTCAAGAGCCGGATCCGGGCCATTCGTCCTAAACGGTTGTGTGAGCCGGATCCGGCTCATTCGTCCCGAGTGTGTTAATATATATATTTCTGATTATTTTGTGTTTATTATTATTGTTATTGTTGTTGTCAAATTTAACTTTGTAAGCGCTCTGAGCTGTTTGGAGAAAGAACGCAACAAATATCCATTATTATTATTTACGATTTTGCAATAAGTTTTACGAAACAAAAGTCAAATTACGATCATTACGGCGACGAAAAAAACAAAACGGAGAAAAAACCCCACCACCACTACAGTTGCGTCAGCAAGCGATGCTTTTGAAGCAATGCAGTGAAAAGTCATTCCAGTTCCCAGCATACAACGCGCGTCAATTTCTTTTCATTCTGTTTCAAGATGGCGTCAAAGCGACCACGTGTTTAGAGTTCTAGGTCAAATGATCAAAAATCTGATGGAAAGACGACAGAGAAAAGGCCAATACATGGTTTAAAAAATGTTTTTAAAGGTCTCCCAGTGCACTATTGCTTGCATATAATTGTGTAATTACAAATAGTTTTCTTGTTAATCGGGTTTTGTGAAGAAAAAGAATCGGATGCGCGTTGGATTACCGTTTAAAAAAAAAAATTACTACTTTTTGTTTCAGAAATTACAATTTTGCAAAATAGGGGTAAACAGGTCTGTTCAGGGGTCACTGTTAGTGTAGCTCTGTGGGTGGACTGTCATGTTTCTGTTACTGACCACTGGATCTTGGAGCGAGAGTTTCTGTTGCATCATTTTTACTACACATCATTTTTAGTACAGACAAACCCCTATTTTACGACCCTCTGTTAAGCGACCACCTCTCATTTGAGACCGGATTTGTTGGCACGGATGCATTTTACTATGTAAACGACCCCTCTTAAACGACTTCCTCTAAAACGCGACTTACGACCGCCATTTTGTTGGTTTTTATGACCGTTGCTGTCGTCTGCATAGACTTCGAGCAAAGGGAAGCAACCACGGTCAAGGGCCTGAATGCGGAGTCGCTTCCCTTGTTGTAGAAAAGATGGCGGACAGCGTAGGAAAAGCACGAAAACCACTGACTTTGAAAAAGAAAACCACTGACTTTGGACAAGAGTGGAGGTGATTAACAGAAGTCTGCGAAGTGAAACTGTAATACATCAATTGCACAATCCTATGGAGTTGGAAAGACCCAAATCCAGTTTTAATATGTCATTGTATGTGTGCATGAAGAAGAGAATATGAACTGTGCTGAACTTTTTCTTTCTACGGCTGCCAGTGAAAACCTCCATCATACGACCCCTCCAATTTACGACCGTTTTTTCCGGACATTTTGGAAGTCTTAAAATAGAGGTTTGTCTGTAGTGGACTTCTGTTTTAGGCACAGGTTGTGACTCCTTCCTTTTGATGCTCTTTCCGCCCTTCGTAGCAAACTGTACAGGCTGGAGAACTCTTTCAGCTGATAAAGCTATTATCTATTCTAACCATGCTGACCAACACTCTTCTTCTTCTTCTTCTTTGTTCGCTCAGTTTCCTGTCACATGAGTGTAGATGTGTCATGCTGCCGTTATGCGCCTAACTTAGAAATAGTTAGGCCCAGCAAGTCCAACTTCGGCTGAAGAAATCTTTGTAAGAATTTATAGAAAAAAGGCAGGAGAATGGACCAGTAAGATAGAATGATAGCAGATGACAGTAAGCAAAGGGAAAAGGCAGAGTCAAAGAGAGTGACAGATTAAAGGAAGTTACAAGCACAGAACTTCCAGAAGGTGGGGGAACTATTTGTATGAAAGACCCCCTGGTATCCCCAGGGGGGGTGACCAACACTCAAAACAATAGCATTATGTCTCCAATTTGGAAACCCATACCATAACACATAAGAAAACGAAAGTAGCAAAGGGCCGCAACTCTCCTTTCCCGGAAGTAGGCTAGCTCTCCCCTTACTTCCGGTCACGCGGTCCATTTGACCTTTCAAGGTCACTTTTCATTTTTCCACCCTGTACAGGCTGGAGAGCTCTTTTAGCTGATACAGTTATTTTCACAGGAAATGAATGCTTGCAAAGGGGGAAAACTTGGTGCGATGACATTTGTTTCACATTTTGAACTTAGCCTTCATTGGAATGTCAGTGCTTTGCGTAATTTTCAATGGCTATGCAATAATTTTCAATGGCTATGCATAGATCCAGATCGAAAGTTAACATTTGTTGTGGAACTTTTAAGTTAGACTGCGATGAAGGGTTTGTTTTTATGTCATTTCTTTTTTTTTTTTAACCCTTTCAACGCCAGCCATTCTTCAGCAAAAAATTACCATTAATTTTACCCGGGTAGTGAAAAGATTCTGTCTGCAATATTAGGGATTCCTCTGTGACGTGCATAACATGGGGCCTATCCTTAACTCCCAAAATGAAGAACATAAGGTCACTGGATACCAGACCCTCATTAGATGGCTTTTAGTGACATGGGTGTCAAATCATTGTGGTGCCAAGTGGCGATTGTGGCGATGAAAGGTTTAAGTCAGGTGGGAAAGGATGATGTATACCCAGCTTGGGGGCTGAAACAATCTTTGAACCTAAGATGACATTTTTTAGAGAAACTTGTGAACTACAGCAGCCATTTTATTGCGTGTGGTGACATCAGGTGCTGTTTATCACCACTGCCAACGTGACCGACACCATCCCAGAGCCCCTGCGTGACCGTATGGAGATGATCGATGTCTCCGGATATGTAGCAGAGGAGAAACTCAGCATTGCCCAGGTAAACCAGGACAAAAACCTTTGCATTGTACTGTGTTGTGATGTAAGATGCCTCTGGTATAGTAGGTTTCAGGGAAAGTTGAACATTGCTCAGATAAAAACTAGGTATTGTGTTGTATTATGTTGTGTGATGCCTCTGAGACGGGAATACTTTTTCTTTTTCTCTTCTTCTGTGCTTTGCAGGTGATCCCCTGTGCATGATTTTGTGTGCATGGCTCCCAATCGTCCCGCAAAACAAGGGGTCCCAGGGACTCCTTCACTTACAGTATAGAGGATCCTAGAGGAGGAATAGAGGGTCCCAATGACATTGTGAATGCTAAAAATAATTTTTATTGTGCATCCCTGGGACCCCCTGCACATTCTTTTAGAGGGTCCCTTAGAATTCTAGGACTTCGTAGACCCCCAAATGGGGGTCCCTGGGAGCCCTGGTGTGTTATATGCCAGTGTCTGTATCTGTGCTTGCGTCTACATTTACCTAGCTTTTTCTTTCTAGCGGATGTGTTATGTTCGCTTTTTCTTTATAAACGGTAGACACGAATAAGTTGTAGAGCAACAACCGGGGAGAGGGAGCATACCGCAAGTTTATGGAGAACCTACTCATCCATCGCCTGGATACATTGAGTCCTTCTGGACTCAGTGTCAGGGAATGAGACACTTCTGCCAAACAGCCCCCCGCCCCCCATTCCCTCCCCCCGACTCCCCCTTTTTCATTTTGCTGCCAAGACTACTGCCGCAACAGTTCACATCCAGTTCTACCCCCACCCCCTCCAATTCAACCCTTCCCCTTTTCCTACAACCCCTCCCCCTCCACATCTCCTATAGCCACTCACTTGGCAAATTTTCTACCCCACTGTAATGAACTATATATTCACTTTTTTTTCTACCCCACCACTGCCCACTCTCCCATTGCTACTTCAATGAACTGAACTGCGCTCACCTGTGACTACCAAATACAGCCATCATACCCGCCATCACCACACCCGATGAAGATTCTATGAATCGAAGCATGTTTCCCCTCCTCAGGTACCTTTTTTTACCCTTATATTTGTAAGTTAAACCAGTTCCATAGTCACCAATGCTGGGTTCTGTTCTGCTCTGTCCCACAGAAGTTCCTGGTGCCCCAGGCCCTGAGCCACACGGGTCTGTCTGAGGACAAGGTCAAGGTGACTGACGAGGCCATGGCCAAGCTCATCAGGTCCTACTGCCGGGAGAGTGGCGTCCGCAACCTGCAGAAGCATGTGGAGAAGGTGGGTGGGTTTTTTTGTGATCGTAGAGTGGCTCTGAGGTAAGGCCTCCCCCCTGTGGGGATACCAAGGGTTCTTTTGTGCAAAATAGTCCCCCTCCACCTTTTGGATGTTATGTGCTTGAAGCTTCCTCTAATCTATCACTCTTATTACGTAGTGAGATTCAACGTGGTGACAGCCCTGACATGGCCTTAGTTGTCGACGGGGCTATAATCTTAATCTTAATCTATCACTCTTTTTGACTCTGCCTTTTCCCTTCGCTCACTGTCATCTGCTATCTTTCTGCCTTACTGGTCCGTTCTCCTGCCTTTGTTCTAGAAACTCTTACAAAGATTCTCTCCAGCCGAAGATGGACATGCTAGGCCTGACTATTTTAGGGTTAGGTGTTTGACGCAGTATGACGCATCTGCCCTCATATGACAGGGAAAAGTCTGAGCGATCAACAAAGATAAGAAGAAAGAAAAGTAAGACCTCATCAGCTAGTAGTAGAATGTCTTGGAACAACACGGTCTGACATGTCGTCACACGCCTGTTATTGCATCCCTTTTGCCTCTCCCTAATAATTCATAACTCTAGGGAAAGACAAAGAACAGTAACTCTGGAGAAACTCTGGGGAAATGCAAAGAAACCGAGGATGGAAATGTGATTGGACAAACTGTGAATTAAAGTTCGTTTAATGTCCTCCGGCCTTTAGCAGGCACATATGAGACATCCGTTTCGCCGCCAGCCACTTTTCAGCCAAAATATACCACTAAACTTATCTGGGTAGAGAATTTTGTTTTTTTGCAGCATTGTGAATTCTTCTATGACACGCATATCATTAGGCCTATCCTTACCTCCCAAAATTGATCTTGCAGAAATCAATAGGGCAAAGTGCTATTTCCTAGAGCCTTGGCCTCGGGACATCACTTAGGTGTATGCATATTTTTTTGGCCAGATCTACCGTAAGGCGGCCTACAAGCTGGTGAGCGAGGGCCTGGAGAGCATCACAGTGAGCAGGGAAATAGAGAGACATGAACTGAACGCTTTGTTATTTTTGTGTTTTCAGATCTACCGTAAGGTGGCCTACAAGTTGGTGAGCGAGGTTCTGGAGAGTATCACAGTGACCAGGAGACAGACATGAACTGAACGCTTTATCTTTGTGTTCTCAGATCTACCGTAAGGCGGCCTACAAGCTGGTGAGCGAGGGCCTGGAGAGCATCACAGTGACCAGGAGACAGACATGAACTGAACGCTTTATCTTTGTGTTCTCAGATCTACCGTAAGGCTGCATACAAGCTGGTGAGCGAGGGCCTGGAGAGCATCATGGTGAGCCGGGAGAACCTGACGGAGTTTGTGGGCCGCCCCATCTTCCACCATGACCGCATGTACGACAACACCCCTGTGGGCGTCATCGCCGGCCTCGCCTGGACCTCCATGGGTCAGTCTGCTCACACACCACTTCTATTTTTAGGATTTGTTTTTCAATTGAACAAAAAAAACCCATCAAAACGCTACATGTTAACACAAACGGATGAAGGTGGGAAAAGAAGCGAAGTAAAAATGTCTCATCTTCAACCAAGAAACTTGTACATCACACCCACGCATATGATAGAAGGATTTGTTTTTTTCTAAACAAGTCAGGATTTCCTTGTGTTTAGAATTTTGAAAAAAATCAACGAAATCAGGACCTAACTGCTTGGGTTTTTGTGTAGTTCTACTGTCAGGATCTGATTTCGTCAAATATGGTGGGTTGGTTTTTTTGTAGTCAGGACCTGTTTACTTCTAGGATTTTGTTATATTTAACTAAATTAGGGCTTGGTATGGATTGTATAAATACGGTAGTGCTTTAAGTTTTGAAATGTTTCTGTGTGTGTGACGTTCTGGGTGCATCAGGGGGGTCGACGCTGTTCATCGAAACGGTGCTGAAGAAGCCGTTTGACCCCAAGAACCCCGGATCCGAGGCGGGGAACATGGAGGTGACGGGGAACTTGGGCGAGGTGATGAAGGAGAGCGTCCACCTGTCCTACACCTTCGCCAAGGCCTTCCTGGCCTCGCACTTCCCCGACAACCAGCTGCTGCAGAAGGCCAGCATCCACCTGCACGTGCCAGAGGTGTGAATCTTGTTTCCCACTATGCTGGCAGCCAGTTAGCAGAGGAAGCAGCATTATTCTTCTTTCTTCCACATATTTAGGGTTTTCCGTGAGTAGTTTACGCGTCAACCCGGCCAAAAAGGATTTTTTTTCTTTCTGTAAGTGTAACATATGCAAATACAAGAGGGTTAAAAAAAAGTGTTGTTTGTGTGTCAGGCATGGAAGACCTCCACGAATCGCGGAAAATCTGCGAAACAGTTTGAAACAAAATTATTAAAAAATGTATTGAAATGGCATGAAAAAGTGAAAATATCTCCTTTATTGAATTGAATTTTTTCGGCCCCCTGGACCCCCGGCCATTTTCCTTGAAAACCACTTTATCCCCACTACCATGCCTGGTGCGTTCGCTCATTTCGTTCTGTGTGCTTGGGTGCAGGGAGCCACCCCTAAGGACGGGCCCAGCGCTGGGTGCACCATCACCTCGGCCCTCCTGTCCCTGGCCCTGGGCCGACCGGCCCTGCAGAACCTGGCCATGACCGGCGAGATCTCCCTCACTGGCAAGATCCTGCCCGTGGGAGGCATCAAGGAAAAGACCATTGCTGTGAGTGTGTGTGTGGCTGTGAACGTGTTTGTGTGTGTGAACGTGTGTGTGTGTGTGAACGTGTGTGTGTGTGTGTGAACGTGTGTGTGTGTGTGAACGTGTGTGTGTACGTGTGTGTGTGTATGCATAGGTGCAACTCTTTCAGTTTCACACTGATTTCAGTTTTTTATTTTTTATTTGACCAGAAACTGAACTTCAAATGTTTTTTTTAAATTTTAAATTCACCCCCCCCCCCCCAAAATCGACCAGAAGCAATTTTGGGCGTTTTGTACTTGGTTGTTCTATCCCGGAAGTCTCTCTCGGGGAATCTTGAAAACATCATGATGATGCCATATTGTTTTCAAAGGCAAGGTAATCATTTTACAAGGGTTATCTGACTCAAACTGTCTCTGTCCATAATTTTTAATGTCTGTCTGTCTCGTTATCTCTCTCTTGCGTACTTGCCCCCCCCCCCTGAATCCTCCGGCCGGGATCTGCCCCTGTACCTCGCCGGGCGCCCCCTGGACACGTGCCTTTCAGTTTTCTTCATTTTGGGGAGTTGCACCTGTGTGTGTGTGTGCGAGTATGTGAGTGTGTGTGTGCGTGTGTGTTTGAAGAAGGGTTGGGGGAGTGGCAGTGTAGAACACAGTGTAAACTATAAGGAAAAATGTAAGCAATGCAGACAAACAAAATGAACATGGCTTAAAGGTGGACCCTGACGGATGAGTTTTTTGCAAGAAACGCGTCGAGATCACCAGAAAGACAGCCTTTTCAAGGATCGGAACACTCACTTTGCTCTGGTTTCCTATAAATCAAACCATCAAAACGTTAATTCCTCCTTGGCGGAGATGGCGGAGAGAGTAGCCATATTGGATGGGGTGGGTGGAGGTCACTCATTGTGGTTGAAGCGTTTCCTTTTTTGTAGTGCAGTAAAAAAAAAAAAAAAAAAAAAAGCAATTTCCTTTAGATAAACTGTATAAAAAATGTTTTTAAAATAAATATAAAAAGGCTTGTATTGCGAAAAGTTTGTGCAAACGATTTGGTCTAAACTCAGGCGGTCATTAGAAAAGAGACGACACACGCCTTCTCTTTGGGTGAAAGAGTTTGACTTCCAGCACCTCCACAAAGGAGGAGTCGCCGATTTGACAGTTTGATTTCTAGTAAACCAGAGCAAAGTGAGTGTTGCGGTCTCTGTAAAGGGTGTTTTTCTGGTGATTTCGACGTGTTTCTTGCAAAAACTCAACCGTCAGGGTGCCCCTTTAAGAAGCAGGACACTAGCTCCATGTTCTGTTTTCTTGGGGACAACTCCGAAAAAGGCAGAATACACGCCACCACCACCACCCCCGCCCCCCAATCCCTGACCTAAATTTTTTTTTTAGAATTCCAGGAATTTTTGTTCTTTTATTTCCCCCCAGTACAAGCAGCGTATTTGGAGATAAAAAAAACCAACATAAGAATGAAATACAGTGGAACCTCCCTTATAAGACCTTCAAAAATAATCCAAAATGAGGTCTTATAAGGGAGGTCACTGTAATACTTTCAAAGAAGAGCAATGGCTCAGAAATGTAGGTCTTATGTGGGAGGGAGTCTTATAAGGGAGGTTCCACTTTATAAAAAGCGTATTTTGGGCCGAGGGTGTACAGTCTGTGTACAGTTATGGTTGTGGTGTTGCAGGCAAAGAGAGCAGGCATCAGCACCATCATTGTGCCTGAGGAAAACCGCAAGGACTACATGGACCTGCCAGAGTTTATCACGCAGGGCTTGACGGTCCACTTTGTGGATCACTACGACAACATCTTTGACATGATCTTCCCCAGCTCATAGCACGGTGACAACATCTTTGACATGATCTTCCCCAGCTCATAGCTCGGTGACAACATCTTTAGCATGATCTTCCCCAGCTCATAGCACGGTGACAGAATCTTTAGCATGATCTTCCCCAGCCGCACCAGTTTATAAGCTGCAGAGAAAATCAAAATGTGCACAAAGCAGCAAATATATACATTCTTCTATCAGAACATGAGTGTGTAATGCTCTCAGATACTTTAAGCATGAGATTTGAGTCTATTGACTACCAAAACCAGTTTTGGATCCTTAAGAAGCTCCAAATAGGCTGAAGAATGTGGCCAGAAATAGATTTAATCATACTGATAAATATAGAATGGACAAAAAATCCACAAATAAGCCGCATCAGTTCCTAAGCCGCATGGGCCAAAGTTGAGGGGAAAAGTAGCGGCTTATAGTCCGCATTTTACGGTACTTGAGAAAAAACAAGAACCATATAATATTGTCTGTGATGTAGTTTTCCTTTTTGCAGTCTATGTAACAGTTTGTAGGGGGGGTAAGGGTATGTGTGTGTGTGTCTGTGTTGCCATTATCATATTTTCATTGTACATGTACTTCAAAGGACGCAGTAGCAGAATTGAAAGGTAACTTTGAAACTGTTATTGATAGACCCAAGTATGTATAGCTTTGAATGCAAATGATACCAAATTTAAAACTAATATCAAAAAATAACTGACAAAAAAGAAATGATGTGGTTCTCAGGAAGTATGATTTGTGTTTTGATGTTGTTGAAAGTTGGTAAGATACATTGCTGAGTGTTTTGTAGCAAGTGGTCGATCTTTATTCGGTGACAATCCTGAGATGACCATAGCTGTTGACGGGACTATAATGGGAAAAATACAAAAATAAATGTATCATGTATTGCATTTTTCTTTGTATTGTATGTGTTTGTTCACACTGGTTAATTTTTGACAAACAGGCTTTGTAATGCACTGTTTTAACTTCACAAAATAATAAAGACACGGGAACCAATTGGGACTTGTCTTCTTTTTTCATATTAGTCTGTTTTTCTGTTTAAAAACTTTCATTTATATTTTGTCTTTTTTTTCTCAAAATAGCCACACTATTTAAAGGCACGATAAGATTTTTATTGTCGACAGGCTGAGTATCACGGACAAAGGAAATGCATACATTGATTTTTTGTTGGATATTGTGTATGTGCGTTTTGATTACAGTGTGGTTGTGGTTATGTATTGTACATGCGCTTAACCTGGTGTGTTCACTTTCTTATACATTTTCTGCTGATATGCTGTTTGGTTTGGAGGCTGGCAGTCGAATGTCGTTCAAGCAGGGGTGCATGTGGGTGTGCCTGAAGCCTGAATTCAGGCAATTTGATGCAGGTTCAGGCAGTACTCTGCCTGAAGAGAAGGCTCTTCTATATGGACCTGTGGTCTTGAGGAAGCAGCTATATCAAGGGTTATGATGGAAAGTTCAGGCAAAAGCTTGGGTCACTGCATGCACCCATGGTTCAAGGTGCTCATTTTTTGGAACACGCTGGAAATCCGTTTTTTGTTGTTGTGGCTTCCGGATTTTGGAGTGCTGAAACTTGTGGCTTCCGGTTTTTGGGGCGCTGAAACTTGTGGCGTCCGGATTTTGAAGCGCTGAAACTTGTGGCTTCCGGTTTTTGGGGTGCCGAAACTTGTGGCTTCTGGTTTTTGGGGTGCCGAAACTTGTGGCTTCCGGATTTTAGAGTGCTGAAACTTGTGGCTTCCGGTTTTTGGGGCGCTGAAACTTGTGGCGTCTGGATTTTGAAGCGCTGAAACTTGTGGCTTCCGGTTTGTGGGGCGCCGAAACTTGTGGCTTCCGGATTTTGGAGTGCTGAAACTTGTGGCGACCGGATTTTGGAGTGCTATAACTTGTGACTTCCGGATTTTGAAGCGCTGAAACTTGTGGCTTCCGGTTTTTGGAGTGCTGAAACTTGTGGCTTCCGGTTTTGGGAGTGCTGAAACTTGTGGCTTCTGGTTTTGGGAGTTAATGGTGGTAACAAAATTAAGAACAAATTCTCGGGGTGGGAGACTTCAGGAAAACGTCATTGCAATTTTCGCAGCAATGACGTAATTTTGTTCAAACTTAGACATGAAAAGGCCCCGCCCCTCCCCTCTTCCTCCCCCCCAACAAAAGTTTTGTTGTCTGTGAATGTTCCAGATTCGAGGCTTTGACATGTTGGCCACTTCTACCACACCCTCCCTTCTCCCCCCACCCACTCAGCAACTTTTCAGAAAGTTCAGTTTCAGGGTTTTTTTTTTTTTTTTTTATCAAAACGTTTCATTTCACTATAAGTCATAAGTTTCTTTATTGTCCATTAGCATTATGCAAGCGCACATGGAAAATTGTCTTCCAGCGTGTAAAATAAGATCAAATACATCAAAATTAAAATTAACATATTAATCAAAAACATGAAACAGAAAATGTACATTTAAACA
>JAGGCT020000866.1:72500-83501 GCA_017654935.2 Phymorhynchus buccinoides
TTCTTGGTTGTAAGGTACTTAATCTTTTCATTAAAGATAACAGGAGCACAACATTGCCAATCCTAAATGAGAGATAGAGTGATACAGAGATTTGTTCTTGGTTGTAAGGTACTTAATCTTTTCATTAAAGATAACAGGAGCACAAAATTACCAATCCTAAATGAGAGATAGAGCGATACATAGAGATCTGTTCTTGGTTGTAAGGTACTTAATCTTTTCATTAAAGATAACAGGAGCACAAAATTACCAGTCCTAAATGAGAGATAGAGCGATACATAGAGATCTGTTCTTGGTTGTAAGGTACTTAATCTTTTCATTAAAGATAACAGGAGCACAAAATTACCAATCCTAAATGAGAGATAGAGCGATACATAGAGATCTGTTCTTGGTTGTAAGGTACTTAATCTTTTCATTAAAGATAACAGGAGCACAAAATTACCAGTCCTAAATGAGAGATAGAGCGATACATAGAGATCTGTTCTTGGTTGTAAGGTACTTAATCTTTTCATTAAAGATAACAGGAGCACAAAATTACCAGTCCTAAATGAGAGATAGAGCGATACATAGAGATCTGTTCTTGGTTGTAAGGTACTTAATCTTTTCATTAAAGATAACAGGAGCACAAAATTACCAATCCTAAATGAGAGATAGAGCGATACATAGAGATCTGTTCTTGGTTGTAAGGTACTTAATCTTTTCATTAAAGATAACAGGAGCACAAAATTACCAGTCCTAAATGAGAGATAGAGCGATACATAGAGATCTGTTCTTGGTTGTAAGGTACTTAATCTTTTCATTAAAGATAACAGGAGCACAAAATTACCAATCCTAAATGAGAGATAGAGCGATACATAGAGATCTGGGACGGTATTCATGTTGAGATAGCATGAGACTTAGCATGATGCTAACTTAGAAGCTCTTCCAAAAGTCCTATTAAATCCTATAGGACATTGGAAGAGCTTCTAAGTTAGCATCATGCTAAGTGCTATCTCAACATGAATACCGGCCCTGGGACGGTATTCATGTCGAGATAGCATGAGACTAGCATGATGCTAACTAGAAGCTCTTCCAAAAGTCCTATTAAACTATAGGAATTGGAAGAGCTTCTAAGTTAGCATCATACTAAGTCTCATGCTATCTCGACATGAATACCGTCCCAGGGCCTGTATTCACGTTGAGATAGCATGAGACTTAGCATGATGCTAACTTAGAAGCTCTTCCAATGTCCTATAGGATTTAATAGGACTTTTGGAAGAGCTTCTAAGTTAGCATGATGCTAAGTTTCATGCTATCTCAACGTGAATACAGGCCCTGTTCTTGTAGGTTGTAAGGTACTTAATCTTTTCGTTAGGAGCACAAAATTGATGAGTATTTCAGTATAACGAAATTTTGACCTTGATCATTTTGAATAAGCTTCAAAGAGATAAAAAAAAAAGTTTGGCTTAGATTAAACTAAATTCGTCGTCATCAAAACAAAACGAAGTATATAGGAAACAATTCAAACATACCGCATGCACCAGAGTCTAAACTACTGAACTGATGATGAAGTAATTAGAAAAGAATATAGGCCCTGTCCCGATGTCCAGTAGATTTCAAATGCATCCTTCCCTAAATGTGTCATATCCTTGGAGTGTGCCATCATTCATTTCAAAGCTCTCACACAATCATCCAAGCTAAGCAATGTTAGCATTGAATGTGGTTAGCATACTGATTACGTTGATGGTTATGCTACTCCCAAAGTATCTCTTGGCAAACTATCACGGGACTAGCATGGGGTGAATACATTTCACGCCACTGTCGCCTCTTGGCACCACAATGATTGAACACCCATGTCACTAAAAGGCATCAAATGAGGGTCTGTTATCTAATGACCTTATGTTCTTAATTTTGGGAGGTAAGGATAGGCCCTATTTTATGCATGTCACAAAGGAATCCCCAATATTGCAGACGGAATCTTTTCTCTACCCAGGTAAGTTTAATGGAACGTTTTGGCTGAAAAAAGTCTGGCGTTGAAAGGGTTAAGTTATATTTGTAATTACACCACTTTGGTTTAATTTCATCCAGTTGTCTACTAAAAAGAAAAAAGAAAGGAAAAACGTGTCCGCACACACACACACACGCTCTCTCTCTCTCTCTCTCTCTCTCTCTCTCTCTCTCTCTCTCTCTCTCTCTCTCTCTCTCTCTCTCTCTCTCTCTCTCTCTCTCTCTCTCTCTCTCACACACACAAACACACGTACACACATCGGTAAAACATACTTCTTGTTCCACTTTTGTGGACCGAGGACAAGGACAAAAATAAAAAGTAAAAATAAGCATTATTCTGAAGAAGGAATCGAGCGGAATAAACATCAATCAATCGCAGAAAGAAAACAAAAAGACTCAATAACTCCGACCCTTGCACTTCTTTGTAAAGAGGAAGAATCACGCACAGTGAATGTTATTTAAGTTTCATTCTATTGTTTTTTTAACACCACACTTATGCTTTTAGTTTTTAATTTAAAAAAATAGACGTACGTATATGAGACCACCGTGGGGATACCGGGGGGTCTTGTATGAATAGTTCTCCCACCTTCTGGAAGTTCTGTGCTTGTATCTTCCTCTAATCTGTCACTCTCTTTGACTCTGCCTTTTCCCTTTGCTTGCTGTCAATCTACTATCTTTCTGGCCTTACCAGGTCCATTCTCCTGCCTTTTTTTCTTCTTTTTTCCCCCCCAAGAAACACTTTCAAAAAGATCTCCTCCAGCCGAAGTCGAAACTTGCTGGGCCTAACTATTTCTTAGTTAGGCGCATAACGGCAGCATGACGCATCCGCGCTCATAATTGACAGGAAACTGAGCGATCAAAGAAGAAGAAGAGGTATATGAGACACACAAATGTCCTTTAGTCTTCACCTTTCTGGGTTCTCTTCCCTCTTCCCCACCCCTCACCCCCATCGTTATGTCCTATGGCTGCGTGCGCATTTCGACCCTTCCAACGGAAGTGTCGCCATCTTAGTCAGATTTGTGTGTAAACAGCATCGATCTGGCATTTTTCAAACAAAGTTACTGACTAAGATGGCGGTCTCCCATAATATGGCACGCTCCTTGTGGCCGGATATGACGACACGTGGGTACAAGCCATAAAGGTAAGTGGGAACATGGTATAAGGAACAACGAAACAAGATGATTACTAAATTGTCTGTGTAGAGATGGTGTAGGATCTATTACTGCTGCATTTTTAAGCGTTATTCTTGCCTCGTTTTTCAACTGATTATGTCTTGATTTAAAATGTATTTTTGAAATGCGTTCTGCTTTTGCTGGACTATTTGTTGATATTTGTCCGGTTTGTTATAATTACAACATTGCAGTGTTATTAGTTCATGTTCTTTGTTGTTGATAAATGTGTTTATTGTTGTTTTTCTTATGATTTGGATTTGGATGAACATTGCAGTCAAATCGGGAAATGCCACGCAAGGTATAAAAAGAGAACAGGAAGCAAAAAATGTTGCAATTCTGATCGCTTCTCGGCCTTTTGGCTAAGACAGTGATTCAGGAACATAATTTTTTGTTTATATACCCTGGTTGGTTTGTTCAGCCCGTCGTACATGGCGAAAGCCGATACGCGACGTTAAACAACTTCCACCAAAAAATGAGCTCATTATCACCACCCGACTGACATTTTTCTTTCCCTCTTCCGCCTCACCATCATCATCGTCATCATCAACATTATCATTATCGTGAGTTAATCAACGTCAAAGTTTTAGGCCAATTTTTTTCATTCATCATCATCATCATCATCATCACCATCATCATCGTCGTCGTCGTCATCATCAACACTATCATCGTCATTGGTTGTGTTATGTGTTGCTTGTATAGTGGTTAAGATCATCAGTATTAGAGATCCTCCTTTCCCTCTTCCGCCTCACCATCATCATCGTCATCATCAACATTATCATTATCGTGAGTTAATCGACATTAAAGTTAGGCCTATTTTTTCATTCATCATCATCATCATCGTCGTCGTCATCATCATCATCATCATCATCGTCGTCGTCGTCATCAATATCATCGTGAGTTAATCGACATTAAAGTTAGGCCTATTTTTTCATCCCACATTCTGACCCTCTCTGACATATCGACCTGTTGATGGCTGGTCTTCATCCCTCGGGACGGACGAACAACAAACAACATTATTGCTCTCCTGGGTGTGTAAGATCAAGAGTTCCTTGCGCCCAGAAAGAGGCCACGTGTGTTTATCTCTCTATATGTTTGCATAAATGTTTGTTAAAAAAAAAAGTCTACTAGTCTATCACAACTTAAACCGACAGACGGGTTATTACGACATTTGGCAGGATGGTTTCCGCGACGTGTTGAGGGTGATGCTCATCATTTAATTTAATTAATAAATGACAATGACGGACTTGATGAAGAAAACAACTCCTCTTCTCGATATATGCTAGGGAAATTAATCTGAGTTATTGTTTTAGAATAATTACCCTGGAAAGTCCTGCCTGTCGTTCAGATCATTCTTTTCTTTTCTTTTCTTACTAGTTGTGACCCAGCATCACAAAAGGGACATTAAGTCGCTGGGCTAGTTTCTCACAACAGGCTTGGAAAGTCAAAAATCTCACGATTGTTTGTCAATTTTGAGTGATGGGTATGTTCGTATTCTCTAACATCTTATCTTTCAAATTGAAAAGGATAATCTTTAATATTGTCTCTAGAATTGTCTTATAAGTGCTTTACAACGAATAGGTCAATGTATTTTCTTCAGCTAGGCTAGACTTTAGACTGTGGTTTATCCAAATGTCCTACGCTCACCCTACTAACTTTGAAGGCTCATAACTTTGTAACGGAACAAGATACAAGAATGGTTCTTGCATCACTAGAAAGAGAATTGTCTGAAGTTGTCAAATGTATAGTCTTCTCAGAATGGTCATTTTGACACTTAGAGGAAGACGGGGTAAAAAGCGCATGGGCGGGTAAGAAGCCCACCCCAATTATCTCATGAAATGAAGCAAATTTCAGCCTCATTTTGCCCATGAGACGAGCGTTAATGTCTAGCATTCGTCTCATGGGCAAATGTGACTGAAATGTTCTTTATTTCATGAGATAATTGGGGTGGGCTTCTTACCCGCCCATGCCCTTTTTACCCCGTCTTCCCCTAATGTCCCTTTCGTGGTGCTGGGTCACATTTTGTTCTCTCATTCGGGGCCCACTGATTGGAAATATATGTGTGTGCTCGTCATTTTCTTGTGGTTTTTTTCCCCGTGTTGAAATCCTCCAGTTAGCGTCCACCCAGCTGTAAAATGGATGTCTGGGTCATTTGGGGAAAGGTAGCGATGATGGTGGGTAAAGAGGAAGGCAGAAGGATGGTGGATAGAGAGAGATAGGATGCCTACATACAGTCTTCCTAATAAACATCGTTCTCTAGAAACGCTGACAAGTTTCTTCTTTTTATGCATTCCCAGGCTAGGTGGCCATATTAGGGGAGATAATTATGTATGTGCCCAGTTTTCGGCTTTCACTAGTCTCCAACTGCATTCAGCATTCAGCCAACACATTCCGATTTCAAAGGGGCTGATAAGTTTCGTGTTTACTCACCATTTTAAACAACAACAACAACTACGTTCACTCCGAATTCTATCACTTTGATGACATTTAGCGCAGAATTAAAGCATCAGTTATGAAGCAATGGACCGAATGTTTGGGGTAGAAAATCAGTTTTACATCCTCAAGGCTTGTGCTCTTATGGGGACAGTTCTTACGGTGCGGTAGTCTTCTACAAACAGTGGGCCGATCCTGGAGGTACTGCATTACCAGGTCAGCCCGTGGCGAATCTTTGCCGTCGCTAAAACATCAGACTGAAACCGAAGCACCCCGACTAGGGGGAGTATCCGATATGAAGCTAATATTATTGTTTTGGGGAAAGACGAACAAACTTATGCACCTTTGCCCATCGTAGTCGGGCAAAGGACAATAGTCTGGAATGCATTCGGATACAGGAATAAACTTGGCCTGCCTGCCTATATAGACCAACGATACCAACGGTACTCTTATATCTTCCCTTAAATTCACCTTCAAGTCTGCTTCTCTCCCACTCCACTCACATACACGCGCAGACATACACACATGTACCTGAGAGAGAGAGAGGAGAGAGAGAGAGAGAGAGAGAGAGAGAGAGAGAGAGAGAGAGAGAGAGAGAGAGAGAGAGAGAGAGAGAGAGAGAGAGAGAGAGAGAGAGAGAGAGAGAGAGAGTGGGGAGGGATGGGGAGGGAGAGAGAGAGTGAGGTGGGGAGAGAGAGAGAGAGAGAGAGAGAGAGAGAGAGGATTAAATGGAATGAATTGAATGAATTTTATTTATAGAGGGTAATAGAATAAGCAAATAGTACATGCTTTTTTTTTATATTTTTATACATCCAGCCCTCTTAAAAAATAATAAAAATGGACAAACAAAGCAATATAAAGAGCATACAAAACACAGTCAGAGAGAGACAGACAGAGACAGAGAGACATATAAATAAACAGACAGACAGACAAGCATACAGACATAAACAAGTGAAAAAGAGACAAACGTGTTCATCAGTATTCTTTCCGTTTATTTCTCAACGTAAACTTCGATGCAACCAAACAAAGGTGGGTTTTCTGTTTTGTTGTTGTTTGTTTTCCCTTAAGTGGTCAGACATGGCCTTCTTTGTGAAATGGTGAAGTTAATAAGCTTATAATGTTTTTGCACACCTTATAATATACTTAGCACTCTGTCTGACCTTCTGTAGTACAGCCATTATGGTGAGTTGGGAAAAAAACCCTGTCTGGCAACAGTAAAAAGGAAATGTTCATTCTCGTTTCATTGTCCTTTATGTGGGATTTTCTGCACCCTGTTTTACCCTCGAGAGTTTAACTGGTCTGGCAACGAGTCTTATACTGTAACAAGACGTAAAGCAGCACGCAGTGTGTGTGTGTGTGTGTGTGTGTGTGCGTGTGCGTGTGCGTGTGTGTGTGTGTGCTGTGTGTGTGTGTGTGTGTGTGTGTGTGCTGTGTGTGTGTGTGTGTGTGTGTGTGTGTGTGTGTGCGTGTGTGTGTGTGTGTGTGTGTGTGTGTGTGTGCTGTGTGTGTGTGTGTGTGTGTGTGTGTGTGTGTGTGTGCTGTGTGTGTGTGTGTGTGTGCTGTCTCTCTGTGTGTGTGTGTGTGTGTGTGTGTGTGTATGTGTCACACTGTAGACGATCAGGTCGAGGTTAGCTCATTTACTGTACCGACTCTCAAGACCAAGGGATCGATCTGCTTCCCCTTACCACGGCAAATCTAACACTGGGTATGGAACAACAAATCTTAAGATCCAAAGAACATTGACTTTCTTTTAAGAAAACAAAATATCAACCAAACCATCCACATACTTTTTTAGAAACGTCAGCTATGAAGTAGTAGAGTATGGAACATCTTACTGATAATCTGCAACAATGTGAAGCAGAAATGAACTTGAAAGGAAATGACTTTTTTTTCGTATAATACAAGATTCCATTAAGATTAACCATCAATTTCCCCAATCCAAGAAATGAAAACAAAAATCTACCCCCCTGCTTTTCCTTCCCTGCCCCCCCCCCCCCCCACCCCCCTTACATACCTCACACTTCGTTTTATCTCCCAATTCCCAGGGAAACTTTTATTTTGTCACAAAATACATTCACATTTATTATTTAATGTAATACCTACGTTCAGATCCCATTGGTGATTCTGATTTTCTGTTCTGACCAAACGCTGACTTTTTTCTTCAGAGATCCAAACATTTGAAGGACTTTGTGGAATAATTCAAGAAGCTCACGAACAAAACATTATGTGGAGAATCTGTTAAAACTGAGGGGGGTGGGGGGAGGTTGTTATTGATAAAACACACAGTGGGTGATATGATGTTGTTGACTACATAGGGCAGAGAGAGAGAGAGAGAGAGAGAGAGAGAGAGAGAGAGAGAGAGAGAGAGAGAGAGAGAGAGAGAGAGAGAGAGAGAGAGAGAGAGATCTACTTTGGAATTACAAGTACACACGAAACAAAGTAATCCGTATTCAGTGTCAAACATGAGGCAATGAAGAAAAAATAACTTAACCAATGAAGAGATACTTTGACAACGAAAACTCAAGCTTTTCCCCCCCATTTCAGGTACTTACTACATTGGGTTACACGATAACACTTTACCAAATATTATCATACACTGTTTATTAGAACAACAACACTAACCGGTCAACAAGTATTATTTACAAGTATTTATTCGGTGGGTTCGGTTCGGTCGAGTCCATATAACGCAAAAAGAGAAGCCTGACAAAGATAGAGGTTACAATGACAGTGAAATATTTTCATAAGTTTCATTTTAGTTTAAATGGATTTACATTTGAGATGATGGGAATAGTGTTGGGAGCGGGTGGGGGGTGGTCGGAGGTTAGGAATTCACTGAAAAAGAGGGTGGGGTGGGGTCAGGGGATGGGGCTGAGAGGTGGGGTGGTACTGATTGAAGCTTTATCACAACTTGAAAACTGAAGAAAAGGAACATTGCTATATTGTACAGAAGGAATCGTAGACCCGCACACGACTAGACAACACATACATATAAACAGATACAACGACACAGACGGATGATAACAAGACATTTCAACTAACGATATCACTTCAAAACTGCATTTGAATATTAACATAATAATCTTCCGTGAAGTTTTATGGGAACTTCACAAAATATGATGGCTTGAAGATTTTTGTGTTTGTGTAAAACTCGAAAGCACTGGTACCATGCAATCTTTCTGAACCTGGGGCTATAGTTCATAGGAAAGCAAGGGGACCCCCCCCCCCCCCCCCCCCCAATTCCGTAATTTTTAATTCATAAATTTATAATAACAAGCCGTACCATCCTTGGGCATACTTTACTTGTCGTGGATAGGATAAATTTAGACTCATTTTGGCCTGAAACTAATGACTCAATGAAAAGTACATCGGATTCGGATTTAAGAGAAAATCTTTGACTGTTAAATTGTGGTGAAATAACAATTTATATAGCCTAAACCAGACTGGTTAGAAGGGCGTTCCATTTTTATTTATCACGAATTTTAATAAACATCTACATTTCCAGGTTTTGTACACTAATTCCCCGCTTATAATACTGTACACATTGACCATGCAAAGTGTCTGTTAATACTAGATGATATAACGCCAGCTCTCGTTGTTCTAAAAGATAAACAAAAGTCGAATTTTCAATGATCTCATCATTCTTCTTCACTAAGAATGAAGGGTTGCTTTCGAAAACGGCATATCTATCTTCTTTATTCGTTATGGTAAGGAAATCTCTCATTTTTGTTAAAATAATATTATTTTATATTTGATTTGATTGTAGTGATTGTAGTGAGTCTTATGTGCATAATGACTTATTTGTATTTTATTGTCTATGTAAAGGGCTTTGAGCTCCCTGCAAAGGGAGTAAAGCGCTATATAAATATTCAGTATTATTATTATTATTATTATTATTATTATTATTGCCTGTGTACCTTTTCCCCCAAGTTATGTTTGGTGATATTTTATGTTTATTTTATGATTGTTAATGTTTTGGGGGCGGTTTCACGCAACGAGTTTTCTGTAGACAAATTCATTAACATGAGGAGAACATAACACATACACAACACTAACGAACACTGACACTGTATTTACTGTGGTGGTTTTGTGACCAAGTTTGGGCAAAAAAGGGTATGCCAATAGGCATACCGAATGTAAAATACTATCACACGGACCATATATTTTTCAGTCTTCTGCACAGCCTCATATTATCATCTCTACCAACAATAAAGAACAAAACAAATAAGGCATGATTAAAAGACAACAAAAAAAGATGACGAATAACTCAAAATGAGAAGAAAGCAGAATTTTCTAAAAATAAAAAAAAGCCCATAATTCACGAGATTGTAGAATTATGTCAAATAAAATCGATTGTGATTCTGATACCGATCCTGTTACTTTAAAATAATGATCATGTAAATGGCAAGCTCGTGTTTTTTTTTATGGTTATGCATTCGACACAATACTGTGCATAATAATCACCAACAACACGGAAGAAAAATGGTGTTTTACGTCCTCTCGGTCTGGAACAGACACATATGGGACATTTGTAGATACAAAGATGGTGGGAACGATACTGGAGGCAATGCCCGGAGGCAGTGCAACACCAGTAAAGTCCCGATTTTTTGACAAATCAGATAGGTGTAGCAGTAACCGCGCCTCGGTTAAACCTCATCGGCTATGGTACCGCCACAATAATTAGTATAATAAACACTAACAACACTGTGACCTAATGAGAGAACATTTAGCTTATTAGTGCGGCAAGCTGGGGGAAAGGACTACGCATGATGATGATCTGTTGTTACACACTAAACCGTGTTCGATACCATGACAATGGAACTTAGACATGAGGGCAATACATACACCAAATATTGTATTTTCATTCATCACAAAATTTTACATAGAATCTTCGAGTAGGTTAGGTTAGGTTAGGTTAGGTACATTATAGTCACAGAGGCGTCTCTGTGAAATTCGGGTTGCTCCCACCCGGAGAGCGCGTCGCAGCCAGAGGCGCGCCACCCAATTTTTTAAAAAATAATTTTGCATGCAATTTTTGTGACTGATGAGGAAGGAAGGGAGGGGGTTAAATTTTGACCAAATGACAACTTTTTCGTTGCCACTGGGTTTAACGTGTGCTGAGTGCATGAGCACACGGGACCTCGGTTTATCGTCTCATCCGAAAGACTCCGCGTTCAGACCGTAAGGTCTAGTGCAAAGTGAGAGGAAAAATCCCCTGTACCCAGGTTCGAACTCGGGTTTACTTGACACGAAGCGAACGCGCTACCACTGTGGCGAAAATGGTGTTTTACGTCCTCTTGGTCTGAATCAGACACATATGGGACATTTGTAAATACAAATATGGTGGGAACAATACTGGAGGCAATGCCCGGAGGCAGTACGAAACCAGTAAAGTCCCGAGTTTTTATTAATGAGAAAC
>JAGGCT020000867.1:0-5000 GCA_017654935.2 Phymorhynchus buccinoides
ATGGTGGGGTTTTGTTTGTGGGGCGCAACCAAATTTGTCGAATGCGTCAAGGTTTTCTTGTTCGTTTCTTTGAGGTTTGGTATGGGTTGCTTTTTGTTGTTGCTTTTTTTGTTGTCTTTTTGCTTTGTATGGATATGCTCATGATATAATTATTGCATAGGCCCTTCTAAATTCCATATATTACGGGGAAATTATCACACACAAAAACGATACATGAATGTTATTTACTATTAACAATATCTCAACTGTGGGATCACGTCTTAGTGCTAATCAGTATAGTCTGCTGCAACAAGAAGGCTTTTGTTTTTTCATTCAATTAATTTCAATGTTTACACCTTTTTCCCCCTTCAATTCGAAGAAAAAAGAAGAAGAAATGGTGCTTTACGTCCTCTCGGTCAAAGACACATATGGGACATTTGTAAATACAAAGATGCTGGGAACAATACTGGGTGCAATGCCCGGAGGCAATGCAAAACCAGTAAAGTCCCGAGTTTTTATCAATATAGATATGTGTAGCGGTAACCACGCCTCGGATAAACCTCATCGGCTATGGTACCGCCACAAATAATGTTTTTGTCAATTAAATGTGATTCCCCTTCAATTCAATAAACTGTCTAGAAATTGTCGTTTAGCGTTTCTGTAAGAAGTCCGCATACAACAAAGTTCATCTACACTAACATGAAATGTAAAATTGCAATGTTTTCCCCCTAATTAACATTCTGTCATTATGTAATCAACAAAGACGTTGGCAACTTTATTACAATTAATTAATTGTAACCAAAAGCTAAACAGAATTTAAGCCCACAAGAAAAAGTCTTTTGGCCTACCTTTCTTGGGAGCTACGGGTCTTATCAATGGTCAACTCAGCACGAAGAGTTGTCAATATATACGCCTATTTTTAGTCTACCCTGCAGTCAATTTTTTTAAAATTATATTTCATGCATTATTCATTCAGTTTCCAACGTCTTACCTACCATCCAAACCCTTCTTTCTTTATCTCCATCTCCACAAGGTAAACAGAAAAGAGACACTTTGATTAGGCTTCAGGGAGAATGCTAATGAAAACTTCAACAGTCGAGTAAACAGGGAGCCTCAACGAGCACAGATTAACCCTTTCACCGCCAGCCATATTTCAGCCAAAACTTTCCATTAAATGTACCTGGGTAGAGAACAAAATCCATCTGCAGTATTGGGGATTCTTCTGTGACACATATATAAAATAAGTTTGTGGCACGGTCTACCATCCTTACTTCCCAAAACTAAGACAAAATGTTATCTCTGGTCTTTTGGATTTAATAGACCCCAATCAAAAGAAGCACCGCATACTGATGTCTTTTAGTGACATAGAAGTTACGCTTTTAAAATACATCATTGTGGTGCTAAAATGCGACTTTGGCGGTGAAAGGGTTAAGTTCCACACTGTTATTTCTTCTTCTTCTTCTGCGTCCCCAAGCCGTATGGCCATAATGGGTAAGACACATAGTGACATAATTATGTGTCCGGTTTTCAGCTCTCACTGGTCTCCCCGCTGCGTATGCCGACACATTCCGATTTCGGAGGAGCTCAAAGGAGACAAATTATTTGGAAGATTTTTTTTTTTTTAAAGGCAGGAGAATGGGCCAATAAGTCCGAAAGATAGTAGATGATAGAAAGCAAAGGGGAAAGGCAGAGTCAAAGAGAGTGGCAGATTAGAGGACGTTGCAAGCACAGAACTTCCAGAAGGTGGGGGAACTATTTTTTTACGAAAGACCCCCGGTATCGAGAGACTCGTGGAAGGGGCAGGGTCGTCCAGATCCCCGTATGGAGGCACGAGGCATCCCCCCACTGCCACAACACTGTTACAATTTCCATGAATAATAAGGTCATCGACCTTTACATGTATATTTTTTTTTCTCCAAAATCAATTGTTGAAGCCAGTACAATGTTTCAGCCTCGGAGTAAAAGTGAAGGTAGGAGGCGGTAGATCGTAGGGGGAGCACCTCGTTTCAGCGCCAGTCACGCCTGGCTGCACGATTTCACCTCGTTTCAGCGCCACTCGCCGACAAGTCCCCGGGAGCGTTAATATCGAAGTAAAGTAAGTTGTTAGGGTTAGGGATAGGGTTAGGGTTAGAGGGTTATGGTTAGGGTTCATTGATCAAAATGGAATGATGTCTTTTACGTGTGACACCAGCGTCCTGCTATACTTTGAAATTGAACATTGAAATCTTGGCCGAAACTGAAATGGCGCTGAAACGAGGTTACAATGAAGGGCATTGAAACGAGGTGCAGCCATCGTAGGAGTGGGTGGGTTGGGGTTTATTAGGCGGGAGTAAATTGGAGAGACAGAAGGGGTTGGAAATGGCGGGCGCAGGATGGGGATGAAGGGAGAGACTCAGGTAAAGATACAAATCAACACCCCCTCCTCCATTTCTCGGTTGTTTCCGGGTTGTTTGTTTTTTACAATCGTCTATAAAAAAAAAAAAAAAAAATTACAAGTAAAAAGGTATTGAATTAAGCAAAACAAAACGAAAACGTGTCCAAATTTATTTTCGTAGCATATTACATTATATTAAAGAGACACAGACAGATAGGCAGAAACAGCAAATATTGATGAAGCATCTGTTATGCTGTGAGTGTTACGGAGGGGGGGGGGGGGGGGGGGGGGAACAGGCTCACGTAGGATATTGAGTCAAAGGTTCAATATTAAAATAGAGAAACGAAAACTGGACGTCACGAAGTACTTACAGGTCTTTCATATTTACATAGAGAATACGGTTCGTGGAATATTGACCAAAGAAGCAATATTCTACAAAGGTTGTTTTTTTTCTTCTCCGTAACACGGGCAAACTGTTTTACCACTGCACTACTACTTATTTTTTATTAATATTTCTTCCCGATTTCCCACCCCCACCCCACCCTTTTTGTCCATTTACATTTACCCTCTTAGGTATTAGGTATTAGGTACTTTATAGTCACAGAGGCGTCTCTGTGAAATTCGGGTTGCTCCCACCTGGAGAGCGCGTCGCAGCCAGAGGCGCGCCACCCAATTTTGTTTTGTTTTTTTGCATGCGATTTTTTTGTCACTGATGAGGGGGGGGTGTAAATTTTTACCAAATGACAACTTTTTCGTTGCCACTGGGTTTAACGTATGCTAAGTGCATGGGCACACGGGACCTCGGTTTATCGTCTCATCCGAAAGACTCCACGTTCAGACCGTTAAGGCCTAGTGCAGAATGAGAGGAAAAAATCCCCTGTACCCAGGTTCGAACTCGGGTTTACTTGACACGAAGCGAATGCGCTACCACTGTGCCACTCTACACCAGTCTTACATGCCCTCAGTAAGACTTTGTACAGTTTAAACATTTAATCTAGATAACAACAATGTGCATTAATTATCTTATATTTTATTTTCTCAATCACTGAAGGTGATACCACTTGGGGCAGAAATGTGTTGATTATTTGTTGGTAAGAAATGTCTTTCATCAACTGTTCAGACTTTGTTGATGCTGTGGTTGTTGCTGCTGTTGACGATGGTCATGATGATGATGATGATGTAGTGTATGTGTGCGTCGCGTGCTAGTGAGTGCATAGGCGCGCACGCGCGCGCGCGTGTGTCAAGTCAAGTCAGAATCATCTTTATTGGGGGTAAGGGTTAAAGAATAATCTGACAAAGCTTTTTTTTCATCCTGCCCTCGTGTGTGTGTGTGTGTGTGTGTGTGTGTGTGTGTGTGCGTGCGTGCGTGCGTGCGTGCGTGTGTGTGTGTGTGTGTGTGTGTGTGTGTGTGTGTGTGTGTGTGTGTGTGTGTGTGTGTGTGTGTGTGTGTGTGTGTGTGTGTGTGCATGTGTGTGTGTGCGTGCGTGCGTGCGTGCGTGCGTGCGTGCGAGGTTGTAGGTGTGGTGAGGGGTTGGGGATGAGTGGGTGTGGATTGTATGCTTGCGGTTGGCAGGCGGGTATGCATGGGTGGGTGGAGGCCTGTGAGTGCATCCGTTAATGTGTGTATCATTGTGATCGACGTGCAGAGAAATACAGACATAGAGATCTACAATTTCTTATAGGTAGAAAGACACAGACTGAACTAAGCACACATACCGTAACAAACTCAGTAAAAAAAATCACATATAATTATATGGTTTTGAAATAACTCCTTGCGACCCGCGATCACGCCCAAATAGGTTTTTGTGCAGAGGTAGAAAGGTGAACAATAAGATGAGAATTAATACCCGCGCACACATCCTGCCCACTCCACACTTAAGCACACACTGACGCACCACAATTAAGTCCCTTGTTTTGTTTTTCTAGGTAGCTGTGACCCACATACATATGTCCCCAACTTCAAATTGAGGCTGCTCTTTAAAATGATATTTCGTTTTCAATTTGGGGACATTTGTATGGGAGTCAACCCTGGTCAAAACAAGATTTCTTACCAGCTATAAGAGGGGGGAAAAGTGAAACCCGTGATTTTGACACGTGACCTGGTGGGTCTTTAACTTCTTTATAACGAGTTTCGCTTTACTGCTTCATCAGGTCATCTTTAAAAGTGTATGCAAAATCGGACAGAAAACAAGCTAGCATGTATGATTGTATCATCGTACTAATCAATACTGTCACTTCGAAACATTAGGAGGTGGAGACAATATCACAAGCAAGGGTGAAGAGCTATAAACAGTTTTTATAAACAGTTTTGTATCATCTGTTTCACGAAATAGCATATACATGTATATATGGGCCAATTTGCCACCATACAAATTTGTAGTGATTCTTTGCAGCGGTTCGCAACACGCATGGATTCTGTGTGCTAATAAAGCTTGTTAGTTTTAGACTTGTAGTAGGTCTTTCCTTTCTTTATAACCCAAGCATCAGTAAATTACCGCTGCAAATAATCGCTACAAATGTGTATGGTGGCAAATAGGCCCATATACATATATATGCTATTTCAGATTTGTCACACGTTGAGTGAACTTTGAGAAAGGTTAAGTATTGATCCGGGCAACACATTGTAAACTGGTGCACATAATCACTT
>JAGGCT020000867.1:10000-25000 GCA_017654935.2 Phymorhynchus buccinoides
TGTCTCGTGTGTGTGTGTGTGTGTGTGTGTGGTGTGTGTGTGTGTGTGTGTGTGTGTGTGTGTGTGTGTGTGTGTGTGTCTGTGTGTGTGTGTGTGTGTGTGTGTGTGTGTCTGTGTGTGTGTGTGTGTGTGTGTGTGTGTGTGTGTGTGTGTGTGTGTGTGTGTGTGTGTGTGTGTGTGTGTGCGGATCATGGTGTGTGCGTGTCCGCGCCTGTGCGTGTGCGGTGTGTGCGCGCGTGCTTGTATTATTCTGGATCTGGATCTGGATTCATACGTCGCAGACGCCACTTCTGACGATCAATGGATTCTTTCTTCTTTTTTTCCCCCTGACAAATGTTCGAGAATGAATGTTCGAGATTGTGAAATGAATGAAGGAAATAAGATTGCCATTGAGATTAGATTATTAAGTGCTATAATAAGAAGATTAGGCCTAGTCATTAGAGAGAAAACAATGGTCCAAACAAGACCACTCATGTGAATCTAAAAGTCATTACACAAGATCCATGAGATAACAGCCTATGCTAAAAACAAATTTTAATCGAGTCTGCCCGGCGTTTTTGTTTTCTTTGCCGCACCCTCCCTCATATTATGTTTATTTTTCTTTCTTTTGTTTGTTTTGACTTATCAATCCCATCTGCCCTGAATTTCAAAGTCACGTGATTGGATCCTATGACTTCCCGTTGTGGCAGTGTATTTTTACCTCTATGAGATTTTTACCTCTAGCCGCGTAGCCAATCAGAATCGTTTGTTTGTCCGCCATTGTGAATCATTACGAAACTAAGTGCATGGCTTTGTACATCGATTTCTCTGCAAATATGTAGATTTACACTCTCCTGCTCTATTTCTTGGTTCTTTCCGTTGTTTCAACTTCGTTAGGGATAGGGTTAGGGTTAGGGATAGGGTTAGGGTTAGTAGTAATCACGGGAGATAAATAACTGTTCTAATGCGCATGCGCAGAGGTAAATATTTCATACGACTACTTATTCATCGTGACACCGTCACATGATTTCTCACGCGGTTTGGAGGGGCGTACCTAAACATCATTTGACCACATCATTTGACTAAAAGTCACCTTCCTCTTGCATTTAAAAGGGGAATTCGTAGCAAGATTGTGGTTTTTAATTTCACCGCAAGGAGTAGAAGTAACAAGAAGAAGGATCAAGATGAAATCGGTCTGTATTACCTTTGTCATTTTCGTTCTGGGAGGTGTATCTTGCCTTCCACGAAATTTGGACTCTGTGCTGAAATTCGAACCGGAGTTCCCATCGTCAAGAAAAGACAGGTCTTTTGGACCGTGTTTGCGTAGGATTTCCCCTAGGAATTATCCTAACAGGTAAGAGTTTTCTTGCTGTTGTAAAGTAACAACAATTTTAATTCAGAATAAACGCACCGTTTAAATCGAACTTTGTGACATTTGTGCATGTCATTGTCAGTTTGTGACTTTGTCACTTTGAGTCTGACTTCGTCACTGTACGTCATTTTGATTCAGTCAAGAAAGTGAAGAATCTAGAAAGTCAACTAAGGTAAGAAAACGCACCGTCATGATTGTGGATCTTAGACATCAAATGATTTGACAGAATTATTATGATTCTCCAAGTCCAAGTACTCCAACACAGTATTTTGTACAACTACAACACAGTACAAGTAATTCCTTTTACTAATTACTGTTACTGTTGCTTTATAAAAGTTTATTTTATAAATATAATTAAATTATTAAGCACTGGTCAAGTGGTTGCTGGCTTGTAATCCTGTCAGGTTTGCGAACGTGCAGGTTCGAACCCAGCTCCGGTAGCAGTGGTGTGTCCTTGGGAAAGGCACTTTACTCATTTTCCCCACTCCACCCAGACTTAAAACCCGGGTCCTGCGTCAGTGCGTGTGATTTCATCTTTCATCTTCTTCAAGGAAGAAGAAGAAGTGAAATTATGCCTCTGCCCTTACCACCACCATCCACCATCTCCACCCCCACAACTGGTAGTGACACAAACTTGTGACAAACTATGAATTATGATGTTTTAGTCTTTTTCCACCAGGGAGACACTTCTTTGCTGCTGAGTCACTTCAGTGGAGCCTGTATACAGGACACCACCTACTAAGCCCCCTACTGACAACGGTGATGTCTTAGTCGTGGAGATTAAGTGTTCGTAATTTGTGTAAGTTCTTCAGTTTATACTTTTAAGGATAAAAATGGATATATAGACTCATGAGATATTTAATATTTATTTATAGTACATTCCTCTCTAGATAGAGGTATTTAAAATATTACGGGGCCCCCCCCCCCCCCCCCCCCCCAAATTAAAACAGTAAAAAAACATATGTCCTTTAAACTTTTAGTAATAAAATTATAAATGGACACAACAGCTGGATTTTGGTATGCATGACATAAAAATATACAGAAATGTAGTATAAATGTTTGTGGTTTTTTTTTCAATCTTTGCTAAGTATATATAATTAATACTATTATGAAGTATTAATAATAATAATAAAGTATAAATTTTTGTTTGTATTGCAGACCTGCACGCCTGTATGAAAAACCAGGCTACGACTTTTTGTCATTGCCCCAAGGCCTGGACTGGAGAAATGTGAACGGAACAAACTATGCCAGCACCACACGAAACCAGCACATCCCCCAGTGTGGGTGTTTCTTTGTTTTTTGTGGCAGTTAATGCTATGTGCCCTGATATTTTTTACAGTAAATGCAAAATCATTAAATGCTTTTAAAAATTCAATAAATAAGCACTTTCAAAATATTATGTATGTATGCAATGAATCTTACAAAATTAGATCAGTAGTATAAGTAACACAACTGCTAAGTAGCCATCGGTTTTACGCCGATTATCAAAAACAAATTGAAGTCAATATGTAGAGGGCAAAAAGCAGTAGAAGTAAAAAATTTAAGTTACTCACCCAGAGGACTAGTGAAAATTCCTCAGTTTGTCCAGCCCTGCATGTTATTGTTAAATTGTCTCCAGACTGTGGTTCCTGCTGGGCCATGGGATCCACCAGCGCTCTGGCGGACAGGATCAACATTCTGAGGAAAGGGGCCTGGCCCTCCACCTACCTCTCCGTTCAGGACGTCATCGACTGCGGGGGCGCCGGCTCCTGCGACGGGGGAGACGATGTGGGCGTGTACCAGTACGCCATGAACCAGGGGATCCCCGATGAGACCTGCAACAACTACCAGGCCAAGAACCAAGGTTGGACTCTTTTCTAATTTCATGCTCATTTTTACTTAGAAGTAAGAAGAAGAAGAAAAATCTGTTTAACGTCCTCCGGTCTGAAACAGACACATATGGGATATTAGTAGATATAAAGATGGTGGGTATGATCCTGGAGGCAATGCCCGGAGGCAATGCAACACCAGGAAAGTCCCAAATTTTTAACAATACAAATACTATTGTAAGATTTGTTATTTTTACTTGTAACCTATAATTATATTTATAGGATATATATTGCATTTCCAAGGTTGGACTTTTCTTTTTTTTTAAATACCATATTCTGGACATTTTACTTGTATTTATCTAAACTGCATTTTCAAAGTTGAAATTTGAATAGCGAGAAAGTGTATTGCAAGTGTGTCATGAACCAGGGAATCCCTGACGAGACCTGTAACAACTAAATTGCCAAACTTCAAGGTTCTTATTGACATACATATTTTTATTTGTCCACAACACAAAAAAATTACCTTTGTTACGGACTGTTTTGTCCACTCCTGTGGACTTCCTCGGAGTGAATGAGGTGAAAACGTCTCACTTGCTGCTCTAATTCTTGTGATTTTTCGCCGATTGTGTTATGGAAAAAGAAAAATATGTATGTCAATTGGAGTTACCAACGCAATGAACACTTTTAAGGATATTCAAGGTTCTTAATTGTCTTGAACTGAAGCAAATTTATGTTAACTCTTCTTCTAGCGCCACATATTGTTGTATGTTCTTGGTTGCTCTGTTGCATCTCAACCGACAAGAGGGGAGTAACTATTTTTTAGTGTGCATGCTGTGCTTTAAACGAAAAAAAACCCCACTGACATAAGCTCTGAAATTAGACAAACATATGGCAGGGTGCTAGGCAGTGAATGTCTTTGCAATTGGTGGGAGTGAAGAGTGATGTCTTGGGGCGAATGTATCCGCCCATGGTGCTAGAAGAATTAAGTTGAAGTTTGAAAAAGAGCTTGTATTGACTGTTTTTGGTTTCAGCTTGCAATCCGTTCAACAGATGCGGGTCCTGCACCCCTGACAACTGTTACTCCATCCCCAGCTTCAAGGCCTGGAAGGTGTCTACCTTCGGTGCCTGTTCTGGTCGCGAAAAGATGATGGCCGAGATCTTCCACCATGGACCAATCAGGTCAGATTTCCTTTCACCTTTTCTGTGTCTGCCGTACTCTAGATTTTATTTTGGGTTTGTTTGTTTAGTCTGTAATCTGTAGTTTGTCAGTAATTTAGGCCTGATAAAAATAATAAACCAATAACTGATGTGATGGCAGCAAATATTGGGAAGTGTGTAAATGTTCCCAAATGTATTGCTTGTAAGTTGTAACAGTAGCTTCAGGCATATCGTCGGTGAAAGTTAGAAACCTCATTACTCACTTTTGGTAGTTTTGAGGAGAAAAAAACAAAACTTTTAAAATTTAACTGCATTTACCACAAGTTACTAACTATGATGAATATGTTGTTCAAGACATTGCGAGTTCAGTCTTGCATTTTGTTAAAATTGCTTTATTTTTATTTTTAATACTTGAATATCAAGTTGAAAAGAACGAAGATACGAGGTTTTTGTCCGTCCTTAAGTAGATCTGAATTTGGGGCTTATGAGTTTTTCTTCAATTTACGCAACCTCATTTACAGCAGATAGAAAGTCGAGAGAGATACAAGCTTTTGGTGGAATGTGGTGCTAAAAATTAGAGAGCTGACTATGTAATTAACCCCCCAAAACTGAGTTACGAGGTTTCTGACTTTCACCGACGATATGCTTTCAGTTGAGCAAAATTAAAATGCTTCAAGATTTTGCTGTGTATGCCTGAGGCCAAGTCTGATTGAATAAGCATTTTTTTGTTTTCTGTTTTGCTTTAGTTGCGGCATTGAGGCCACCAACGGATTTGAGAACTACACTGAGGGAATCTACACCGAGCGCATTGACGACCCTTCGGTGAGCTCTCTCTTTTCTTTTTCAGTAGTTGCATTATGGCATCTCGTCAATTCAGTGTGTTTAGCAGGAAAAACATGACAGGGGGTTCAAAGCTCCATGAAAGCTCTTCAAAGACAAAGACCAGCTGAAACCCCAGTTCAGTGCAGCTGGTAGCATAGATTCTTCTTCTTCTGCATTCCCAGGTCATGTGGCCATAATGGCATAGATGCTCCTGCTTTCAGGATGTCCTGAAGTTCAGGATTTTTTTGTCCAGGATGTCCTGAAGTTCAGGATTTTTTTTATTGCCTGGAGCCGGCGTCGCTCGATTATGAGAATTTGAGAAGATGTATTTTGCTGGTTATAGAGGTCATGAAGTTTAACCAGAAGTGAAAGTGGAACGAGAGCCTGTCAATTACATTGGAAACTGTTGTTTCCCTTCAGCTTCCAGGGGACATTGCCCCCCGGAACCCCCAGGAGGGGCGCTGTCCCTGCACTCCGCCAGGGGCCTAGGTGGCCCCTAGACCCCTGCCTTACAGGATATTTTTAATTTCCCAGGAGCACTCATTAAATGGTTCACATGTGTCAGTTTTTCAGTTTTCATTGGTCTCCCCGCTGCATTCAGCCGACACATTCTGATTTTGGAGGAGCTCAAAAAATTATTTGGAAGATTTTTTTGGGGGGAAAGGCAGGAGAATTGTACAATAAGCCAGAAAAATTGTACAATAAGCCAGAAAAATAGTAGTTGATAGTAAGAATGAATGAAAAGGCAGAATCCAACAAAGAGAGTGATTAGATTAGAGGAAGTTGCAAGCACAGAACGTTTGGAAAGTGGGGGGGATTATTTGTACTGAAGTGAAAGATCCCCCGGTATTATCCCCACAGGGAGAAAGCACTTCAAAGACCAGCTGAGGCGTCAACTGAATGCAGCTGGCATCCCTGATAAAGACTAGAACATGGCCCAAGACATACACAGATGGAGAGCGTCAACAAGGCTAAACGCCCTTGCCTATCTTGTCACAAAATATGCTGGTTCAGGATCATAATCTTCAGTCATCAGAGGGCATGGTTCCAAGGACCTAGTTCCTACTGATCCTCTCCCCTCAAGGATGGGGATACCAAAGGGGTGGGGGTGGAGGGTGTCTTCCATACAAATAGTTCCCCCACCTTCTGAAAGTTCTGTGCTTGTGACTTCTTCTAATCTGTCACTCTCTTTGACTATGCCTTTTCCCTTTTGCTTACTGGCATCTACTATCTTTTCTGCCTTATTGGTCCATTCTCCTGTCATTGTTCTAGAAGCTATTACAAAGATGTTCTTTATCTGGAGACGGATATGCTGGGCCTAACTATTTCTTAGTTAGGCTAAGAAATCAACTATTGTTTAGTTAGGCACATAACAGCAGCATGACACATCTGCTTCATATGACAGGAAACTGTGTCAAGGGAGACACGCCTTTGCACATGTATGGTATATATTTTTAATTTTTATATAGCCTGGTTTGTTGAGCAATATTTTGGTTGCACTTGCTGATTGAGAAAACGAATGTATCCTGACACAGTGTCTTCACTTAGACTAATCCGAGTTACTTTATGTACAGTATCTCACGTGCTTGCCTCACAATGTTACCTTCATTTCTTAAATGAAAGTAAAACAAAAAGTTTTATATTGCTAGTTGTCATATGACAAACTTAATCTAACAATGATAAAATGATTTTTCAAAGGGCTGATCCCCCCCCCCCCCCCCCCCCCCCCCTTCAGCATTGCTTCGGTATAGGTTTTGATTCTTGACAAGATTTGTATCACATTGTTTACTTTTGATTCTGCGTTTCCATAAACAGCATATCGTTGGTGAAATTGAAAAAGCTTGTATCTCAATTTTGGTAGTTTTGAGAAAAATGGAAAAAAATAACCGCGTTGACCACAATTGATTAACTGTGATGAATATGTTGTTCAAAACATTGCGAGTTTAGTCCTCTGTTTTGTTAAAATTACTTTTTAAAAACATTTTTAGACTTGAATAGAGTGAAGATACGAGGGTTTTTTGTCCTTAACTAGATCTGAATTTGGGACTTACGAGTTTTTCGTCTATTTTCACAACCTCATTTACCCCAGATAGAAAGTCGTTAGAGATACGAGCTTTTGGTGGAAGGTGGCGGAAAAAATCAGAAAACTGACTATGTGTCTAACTCAAAAAACCCAAAAATCGAGATACAAGGTTTTTGAATTTCACCGACGATATACAAATTACAATTCATCTGATGCTGTAGTACAAAATGAATCCTGCTTTAACAACATTTTTGTGTTCAGATCAACCACATCATTTCGGTGGCTGGCTGGGGGGTGTCGGACCAAGGGGTGGAGTACTGGATTGTCCGCAACAGCTGGGGAGAGCCTTGGGTAAGCTGTTGGTGGTTCATGTTATGCAGACCTGTTTACCTTTGTTATGCAGACCTGTTTACCTTTACAATTTTGATGTCATTTTTATGAAACAAAAGTCAAATTACGATAATTATGGCAATGAAAAAAAAACCCACGAAAAAAAACCACACCACTACAGTTGCGTCGGCAAGCGATGCTTTTGAAACAATGCGGTGAAAAGTCATTCCGGTTCCCAGCATACAACGCGCGCCAATTTCTTTTAATTCTGTTTCAAGATGGCGTCAAAGCGACCGCGTGGTGAGAGTTCTAGATCAAATGATCCTAAATCTGATGGAATGACACCAAAAAAAGGCAAATACATGGTTTAAAAAAATGTTTTTAAAGTCTTCCAGTGCACTATTGCTTGCATATAATTGTGTAATTACAAATAGTTTACTTGTTAATCAGGTTTTGTGAAGAAAAAGAATCAGCCGCGCGTTGGATGAGTTTTTTTTTCAAAATTACAGTGAAACCCGCTTAATTTCAACTCGGTTATTTTCAATTTCAGGATAATTTCAAGTCATTCTAAGGTCCCGGCCAGAGGCCTTCTTTCTATCTGTTACAAAACCCCGGATAATTTCAATTCGGTTAATTTCAATTATCGGTTAATTTAAAGTAAAATCTCTGTCCCAACTGAAGCGAAACCCGGTTAATTCCAAGTGCTCGGTTAATTTCAAGTCAACACATTTTTCAAGAGGAGGAGATCGGCTAAATTAAATTTTTTGGCTCGCCTAATTTAAAGTCAACACACTTTTACTTCATTTTGTTACCGCAAGATCCTGAACATCTCATACAAAGACCATACTGTATCATAAATGAGGAAGTCAGAGACAGAATCATTGGACCTCATGACTACCTGCTCACCATCGTCAAGAAAGGAAACTGAAGTGGTACGGACATGTGACGAGATCAAATGGCCTTGCACAAAAAAGCATCCTGCAGGGCACAATAGCTAAAGGAAGACAAAGAGACAGAGGAAGAGGTGGGAGGCTATTATCCGGGAGAGGACAGGGCTGGTTTTGTGTGGGGGGGTTTTCCGCGAATTCACAAAGAGCAGCACATGACCGGGACTGATGGCGGAAGATTTGTCAGGAAGTCATCTGTGGTGCCTCAACAACCCACCCCTGAGTTAAGAGATCAGTGACGATGACGGTAAAACACCATTTAGCCGAAAGTAGAACAGTTTATATTTCTGGTAAAGTATATAAAAGATACAAGTGTACACTTTGTAAACACATAAATCAATGTGAAAATATCCATACTATAAAAAATTCCTTTCTCCCCCTCTTGCTCGGTTAATTTCAACTTTGCTCGGTTAATTTCAATTTTGTGTTAGATTAGGCAAAAACTTGAAATTAACCGAGCACTCGGATAATTTCAAGTCATTTGGTGGTCCCATGGCACTTGAAATAAAGCGGGTTTCACTGTACTATTTTTTGTTTCAGAAATTACAACTTTGCAAAATTGATTTTTTTTTTCCTTGATTTTTTTTTCCGTCGTCGTAATTCGACTTTGGTTTCGTAAAAATGACGTCAAAATCGTAAACAGGTCTGCATGCATACATGTGATGTATTTATGGTTGTATGTACAGTATGTGTGTATGCATTCTTCACGTTCAAGCCTGAATGTTTGCATGAGCATGCATCGCATGTGTGCTGGTTCACTCATGTTTATAATCTGTTGTGTGTGTGTGTGTACAGGGTGAGGCTGGCTGGGCCAAGCTGGTGACCAGTCGTTACAACAGCGGTCAAGGCAACCTGTACAACCTGGGCGTGGAGACCGACTGCCACTACGGAGATCCTATTGCGTAGACACCTTATGCTCATGCCATAACGCAGTGTTCTTAGCTTTCTTTCTGTTTTGCATTTTGTTTAATTGCTTTGTTTATTCATTATAAATGACACGGGCTTCACACAAAAAGTTTAGGACTTCTCATCAAATTTTGCTTTTTTTTCTGCTTTTTTTAATTTATTTTACAAATTTTGATTCTTTTTTCTTAACTAGGTTGGGGTTTTTTAAAAGTACTTCTTACATTTTTTACTGTGCTATGAAGCAACTAGTGATGAAGAAGCAATGGAAATTGGAATACTCGAACATTTTAATTTTTACCAGATCATGACTTTAGCAGCTGAAACTGAAACGTATTGAATGCATCCACAATGTTTTGGGCACTTAACTGTATTATGCGCAGATTCAATTTCATGTGGTGAATTTTAAACCTTTTTTTTTTTCTCTTCAAAATTATGCGCCTTCTTTTAACCGATTCATAACTTTTTTTAGTAAAGTCTGTAAAATGAGTCTGTAGGTTAAGAATGGATCGCATAAAGACCAATAAATGTTTTGAATTGTATTATCATTTTTGAATGTATCTTTTTTGCTTTGATTTTTTTTCCTACCTCAAAGAAATCTCCCGGTGTGGACTTTCCGTACTCTGACAATAAACTCTGGCTTTAAAATCAGTCCATGGGTTGATAAAGAGGGACAACCCCTCAAAATATTTCACTCCCTGACTAAAGTGGTGTTTTGTTTGTTTTTATGTCTATATAAATGAACTCTAGCTTGTTATTTCTCTCTCAACAGCTTTACTAGATCTGAACATTCCAATTTTCAGTGTTCAACCATTCACCAACTGTATAATGATTGTTTGTTTGTTTTCTGATTGCTGTATTTTTGTCATTGTCATTGTGAAACATATCAGGCTGTGTGCAAAAACTCCAAATAGCAAGTCGTTGACATTGATGGGTGGGTCTCCTCACTGAGTGGTAAATCCTATAAGTCTATTGGCATCATTTATTTGTGACATATACATATACTCTTGTATGCTTTCGTGCTCCAAAACAATGTTTTTGTAATGCTGAAAATTTGTTGTGGTCTGTTTGTAATGCGTACAATTCGTTTCAGTTATTAGAAAGAATATTCTAAAAAGGTTAATCACAATATACTTGTACTTTTTTAGCAGAACAAAATCAAAACATTTCTTCTAAATCATTTATGTCAAATTTGAATGCCAGACATATTTTTTCCATAATCAAACTAGAACAGTAGATTTGTTGGGAGACAAAATTTTAACATTTTAAATCATTACTACTAGTACTAGTGAACAAATTATTGTTCTTGGTTTGTTGGGGTGTTTTTTTTTTTACCTTTGGTCCCTTAAAGGTTTTGAATAGCATAGTAATTAGTATGCATTGTTGCAATTAATCTTTGTCATGTTTGTGTCTCTGTGTGTTGAACATTTCAGATTATGGTGTTGTGGGTTGTTAAATTAAAGCTAATTGCATCTTTCTGACTATCTGTGATACATTATGTTGGGGTCATTGACAATGATATGTCTGATGTATTCACCTATAAATTGCGCAAGTCTGCAACCTATGCAATGTAAAGCCGTGTTTTTTTTGGTGTTTGAACCAATCATAATTATGATTGATTGTACATGTTGTCTTTATATGCCAGTAAAAGCAACTAGCTCTATTTTTAGGGAAAGGAAAATTTTATATTTGAAGATGAACAGCACTGAAATAGTGAATAGTTTACCGTTTGAATTGTATATCTCATCTTTCAGTTTTATGGACAGATCTCTGTTTGTTTTGTTTTTGGCATAACGATAGAAACGGAAATGATGTCTGTTTGATGTGAATGATACCTCAGTTTTGTACTTGGCACAATTATATAGTTATTGTAACAGAAATGGTATCATTTATGTCTTCTTTTTTTGCATAATTTAATTATCATGACAAAAAGTATGTTTGTTAGAGGATAGATCTACATGTCATGGCCAATAAGTAATATGTTAGACTTTTTTGTTTTGCCTATCTTCACCAGATGATTTTTGTGCACATAAAATGCCAGTAATTTTATTTGACATGCTGACACAAACTACACAGCTGCAATGATGTTTGTGCACATGTTGTGTTAAAGACGTCTTGAGCAGTTACCCAAATTATTTTTTCATTAAAGAAATGTTTTAAATGAAAAACTGTTGTGTTCTGGTCCAGAATGCTGTCTAGTTGTCAACCAGTCCTCCCTTTAACCCTTTCACCGCCAGCCATGTTTCAGCCATAAATGTCCATTCATTTTACATAGGTAGAGAACAAAATCCATCTCCAGTATTGGGAATTTTTCTGTGACCAATTTTATAAAATAAGGTCTATCCTTGTTCCCCAAAACTACTACAATAGGGTCTTTAGATAATAGACCCCGATGTCATGCCTTTCAGTGACATAGGTGTTAAATCACTGTGGTGCTAAAATGCGACTTTGGCGGTGAAAGGGTTAAATGTAACATTCTTCTGTACCAGTTGCTCAACAATGTTTTCTTCAGTATGATTTGCTAATCTTTTGCGCTCTTGTACACAGTTTCTACAACAGATGCTAGGGGAAAAAACACACCTCAATTTGTAGAAAGGCATATTCTCATTCTGTTTTTCCCCACATTCTGGCACAGCAAAACTCACACAAGAAGCAAAATTCTAAAGGAAAATTATAAAATCAGGAAACTCAATGGTCCAGTCGTTTTTTCTGTTCAAATTTATTGCTGATCTTTTCAAACTTAAAAGTCGCAACTTCTGACAAACGATTTTTCCAGGTAACCAGTCATATTTCAATGTGTGTATCATGCCTCTCTCTCTCTCTCTCTCTTTTTAAAACCTCTCTCTAATATCTCTCTCTCTCGTGTCTTTTCTCTCTGTTTTCTGTACAACAACATTTTAGAAATTTTAAAACAATCTCCCAACCCACTTAATATCTTACAACATGACCAAGAACGTGTGTGTTTTCTGTTGTTTTGTGTACAACAACATGGCACAACATAGAAAATCACACCATATAAAACAATCTCCCATCACCCACTACTGAAAAGCAAAATAACTCAAAACTTGTGACTTGCTTCAACTTCTTAAAAATGATCTTCCATTATCTAAAAACAACACAAATGTATTAATACCAGATGCATTACGATCTTGATCATGGCATAATTTCAGATAAAAACAAAACCTGTAATAGTAACACAAATGCTCAAAAACAATTCCCATAAGAGGAGATGATCCGTTGGGAAAAAAAAGCCAATCTCCCAATGTATTTTCTGTCAAAAGTGTATCTTTCAGGGTATCCGGAAATTGAAGAACATGGCCACACACACACAAACACGTGCGCACACACACACACACACGGAAAAAAGGCCCATCTCCCAATGTATTTTCTGTCAAAAGTGTATCTTTCAGGGTATCCGGAAATTGAAGAACATGGCCACACACACACGGTGTGGCCCATCTCCCAAAGTATATCTTTCATGGGATCCGGTGTGGCGTTCTCAAAATGGATTTGTTCTCAACATGTCTGCACACATGCGAAGGGTTAGGGTTGGGGATAGGGTTATGGTCAATTTAGTGTCGAATACACAAAAGATAAAATTTGATGGTACGCCATGATCGATTTCGCACATGCGCAGACATGTTGAGAACAAATCCATTTTGAGAATGCCACACCGGGAAATGAAGGACATGGACACACACACACACTCCATCCCAACCCCTCCATCCTCCAATAGTACATAAGTGATCACGTAATCACCCTCCACACCCTAAAAAAACAAAACAACTTGCGTGTATAAATAACCACCTGAAAGTACATCATGTATGCATGACATAAAAGATCACATTTATGCGTGAATGCTACTTCTAAGCTGATGATGTTCACAACCAAAACCCAGAAGGCTTCCAGAACTTCATGGCTATCAACAGTTTACAAAAATAAAAGAAAACTTAGACAAGAAAGGACTGACGCAGCGCAATCCTTTGCCAGGCTGGCCATTAATTTAGCTCTAACAAGGGGGCAGGGGTGGGGATGGGTGTGGGGGGATGGTTGGGGTGGTGGTGTTGAAGGGACGTGGGTGTTGGTGTGTTGTGTTATGATTATATGCAATGCATTCTCTAATATGTATTATTTTGATAGAGATGTATGGTGAGGATGCGTGGGCCATTGTTAGAAATGTTTTACGAATGGGATGAAAAGCGTTGCAAGATTATGCGCTATATAAGCATTATTAATTATTATTATTATTTACAACTATTACAAGGATGTTGGGTAAACCATAAATTCTTTCCCGTTTTATGTTATGTCAGGTTAAACTTAAAGGCCCACAATCATTTATATAATAATACTAATTTGATTTAATATAGCACTAAATTCCACACAAAAAAAGTATGCTCAACGTGCTGTACAAAATCCAAGTTAAAACTAAAAGAAAAACACGACTCATAACAATAAGATATAATCAAAAGAAATAGACACAAGAAAAACATTAGTTCAGTCCAACTTAAAGAAAAACATGAAAATAAAATCAAAGAAACAAGATCTAACCAACAATGCAAAAGCACAGAAATTAAGACACAGGAAAACCGTTAATCGTGATTCATTTTCACAACCAAATAGCCGTAAAGGCACTGGATTTATCAATGATCGAGTCTAGGGCTCAGTATTGGAAAATAGAGCCCACCCCCCTCTTCCATGAGAAACAGGCGCAGAGAGTGTTACGAGAAAGTTAAGAAAGAGTCAGTGACTGTGAGAAAGAAGCAATAGAGAGAGACTTAACTATATTTCACACACTACAAGTCTTATTAAACTAAAGGCGCCTCACATTCTGTGAAAAACATAACCACCTCGGCATATCAATCTGGTCAAATCATTCATTACATAAACACACACACACACACTGTCACTCTCTGAGTCTCTCTCTCTCTCTCTCTCTCTCTCTCTCTCTCTCTCTCTCTCTCTCTCTCTCTCTCTCTCTCTCTCTCTCTCTCACACACACACACACACTCACACTGTCGCCCAGCAGACTTTTGACATACAGAATGAGAAAACCCTCGTAATCAATCTACATCATCATCATCATTGCCGTCATCAGCAGAGAGTGCAGAAGACAGGGGCTTTTGCACAGACACCACAGCCTCCACTCGCAGAAGCTGAGCCACCAGCTGCAGAACTCCAGCAACAGTGGCAAGCTTCACACCCACAGGCTCAATGTACTCGTGCTTCACTAAGTCACCGTGGTCTCCAAACCCCTGGTCACTGCGAGCCATGGACAGCAGGCGAGTCCATTTCTCAATGAACTGGCGCTGTTGTCCGTTCTTGGCCACGCACAGGTTATTGTGCAAAGTTCGCGGTACAGACAGAAGCATCTTTCGAATCAACGTGTCGATCTGTTCAGCTGGTTGAAGGTTTCGAGAGGTGTAGTACTCAATGACTGAAGAGGTAAGAACGGCTTCAAAGGCTCCACCGCAGCTGACTGTCGCAAGAGCTTTGGGGTGAGCTTGTTCTGAGGAAAGGTTTCTGTGTTCCAGGCTTTGATTCGCTTGTTGGAAATTAACTGAGCTGACCTCCCCAACACTGTTTGTCAGCATATTCCTAACACCAGTTTGATGTTCTTGATGCACACATGGTGTGGGTGAGCTTTCCCTGAAGGAAGAT
>JAGGCT020000868.1:0-2500 GCA_017654935.2 Phymorhynchus buccinoides
CTCTCTCTCCTCCTTTTTTTTTCTTCTTCTTCTTCGATAGATCACACAGTCTGTCGTATGAGCGCTGATGCGTCATGCTACCGTTATGCGCCTGTCTAGGATATAGCCCCAGCATGTACGTCTCCGGCTGGTCTCTCTGTCTCTATGTACTGATCTCTCTCTCTCTGTCTCTCTCTCTCTCTCTCTCTCTCTCTCTCTCTCTCTCTCTCTCTCTCTCTCTCTCTCTCTCTCTCTCTCTCTCTCTCTCTCTCTCTCTCTCTCTCTCTCTCTCTCTCTCTCTCTCTCTCTCTCTCTCTGTGATTTATCCGTAAGGGCTTGGGCTTGTCAGGAAGTTCTGCAGAGTGTATACTGTCTTGTTACCGTGTTTGGCAGCGCCTGTACTTGGTCATTCCTGCTGAAATGTCTGGAGTTTAATCGCATTATGTACAGATAGGTTCTCTCTCACTATTAAGTCTGGGGAAATCTGCCCATGGAGCAATGCATTTTGCTGGTAACACTCTCTCTCTCTCTCTGTTTCTCTGTTTCTCTGACTCTCTCTCACTCTCTCTCTCTCTCTCTCTCTCTCTCTCTCTCTCTCTCTCTCTCTCTCTCTCTCTCTCTCTCTCTCTCTCTCTCTCTCTCTCTCTCTCTCTCTCTCTCTCTCTTTCTCTCTTTCCCTCTCTCTCTCTCTCTCTATCTCTCCCTCTCCCTCTCTCTCTCTAAGGGTTGCATAGCTATTGTCAATAAATAATTGTTAGTTGTGTCCTGTGTCATATCTCTCTCTCTCTCTCTCTCTCTCTCTCTCTCTCTCTCTCTCTCTCTCTCTCTCTCTCTCTCTCTCTCTCTCTCTCTCTCTCTCTGTCTGTCTGTCTGTCTGTCTGTCTGTCTGTCTGTCTCTCTCTCTCTCTCTCTCTCTCTCTCTCTCTCTCTCTCTCTCTCTCTCTCTCTCTCTCTCTCTCTCTCTCTCTCTCTGTCTGTCTATCTCTCCCTGTGTGCGTCTCTCTCTCTCTGTTTCTCTCTCTCTCTCTCTCTCTGTTTCTCTCTCTCTTAAAAGCAAACACAAATGCCAAACACGGCACTAATGGTCTTCAATGCTGATTCAATATTGCCTCAAAGATGCTTCTTTTTCTGCTGCAGGAAGATTTCTATAAAAATGCAGAACTTGGAACAGTGAATGCTTTATGATCTGTCTTGGGAACGGTGGGAAATAGGCCTACCAATGTTCCCGACGTTCAGGCCTGTTGAGGTCATCCTCCGTGGCGTTGGGGATGGGTTGGGTCTCCTCGTTTCTTCCTCCTTCAAAGACGTTGCGCTGTCTTCCCTCTTATTTTTGTTGCGGATATTTGTTTTCTCATGTTCTCTGAAACGATTGCTTTTGTAGCTGTGTTCTCAAGAAAATGCCGATCTGCGATTTTCGCTTAAAACAAACAAACAAATGATACTTTATTACTGTAAATGTGGCTGACTGCACAAGTGCGCGCGTGCGCGCAAGCGCGCACGCGCACGCACGCACGTACGCACGCACGCACGCACGCACGCACGCACGCACGCACGCACGCACGCACGCACGCACGTACGCACGCACGCACGCACGCACGCACGCACGCACGCACGCACACGCACACAACAACAACAACAAAGAAAACCAACTATGGGACTATCTTCAGATGGAACTTATCGCAAAACAAATACAATCGCTTGACAGAAAACATTAAAATGAGGACTACGCCTTTTGTTCTTTTTTTTATTTTTTTTAATACAAGTTATTATTTTTTCGCGGTAAGTTTCATAACGAGTCAATGGTCCATTTCAAGATAGTCCATTTTGTTTACTCTAATGGGTCCGCTACACTGCATGCGATTCAACCCAAATGCGATCCGATTGTGACGACGTCTGTGAGTTATGATTCACGTGAACTATTTACGTCTAAATATAAATCTACTATTTTCGTTCACTATTCTCGTCTAGACCCCAACACAGGAACCACATGAAAATGTCTGATACAAAATGACAGATATTTCATCAGATTCGTGTACGTGGGAGTACGATTATAGTGAACAAAGCTGGTAGGATGTCATCCGATTCATTTAGACAGTCGAATCCCACGTGCATCGTGCATCACAAATGCCACGATCGGATCGCAGCGAATCGAATCGTATGCAGTGTTGCGGACTCTTAACCCTTTGACCGCCAAAGTCGCATTTTAGCACCACAGTGGTTTAACACCTATGTCACTAAAAGGACATCAAATTGGAGTCTATTATCCAAATACCCTATTGTCTTAGTTTTGGGAAGCAAGGATAGACCTTATTTTATATCTGTCACAGAAGAATCCACAATATTTCTAATGGATTTTGTTCTCTATCCAGCTAAATTTAATAGAAATGTTGGCTGAAATTTGGCTGGCGGTGAAAGGGTTTTAAGGCGTCGCCTGAGATTATGTTCATGATGAACATTTTGAAGAAGGACATATTTATGGCATTATCACTTTTTGTCGGTCTTTGTGTGTATTAATTCTATT
>JAGGCT020000868.1:7500-10000 GCA_017654935.2 Phymorhynchus buccinoides
TAAGCGGATATTCCAAGCGGAAACCCGTGCGCAATCCATAAATAAGTGAAACAAAGAAGGGAAATGATTTGCGCACGTGTCCGAATTTCCCCTATATGCGTAAACTTTCATCCTTCTTTCTTCCACTTATTTAGGGTGGGGGTTTTCGTACGGAACTTACGCGTCTAGTGTAAACCCGGCCTAATTATCTGGCAGTAGTTGTAACTCGGATGGGAAATGAGCTGGGAATGGGGATCCTTCTGATCCAAACTTTGCTGTCGACGTAAATCTGCCTTACTGACAATCAACCAGGAAGCCTTGTCGGGCATGTCCGGAAGTGAGTCGACGTTGCAGCACGGCTAACGATTGTCGCTAATGGACCTAAAGAGAGGGTATAGGGAGTACACGCGAGGGTGACTGCAGTGTGCGATGGGGTGGAGGGAGGGAGGGGTAGGGGTGTTGGGGGATGGGGGGGGGGGGCAAGATTGTAGAGTGATTAAGAGAAAGCAAGAGCGATGGCAATGTCCACGATTAATTTCTTTTTCCTCTTCCTCTTCTTCGATCGCTCAGGCAGTTTCTTGTCAATTATGAGCGCAGATGCGTCATGCTGCCGTTATGCGCCTACCTAAGAAATAGTTAGGCCCAGCACGTCCGACTTCGGCCGAAGGAAATATTTTTTGGAAAGCGTTTCTTGAACAAACCCACACAAAAGGCAGAAGCATGGACCCGGTAAGGCAGAAAGATATAGTAGATGACAGTAATCAAAGGGAAAAGGCCGAGTCAAAGATGCAGAGTCAAAGATAGTGACAAATTAGAGGTAGCTACAAGCACATAACTTACAGAGGGTGGGGGAACTATTTATACAAAAGACCCCCCGGTATCCCCACGGGGAGTGAATTTATTATTATTTTATAGATTAATGCTACTATCGCTGTCACTTTCTACTACGCATAATTATATTTTAGGCTAGCACCGTAACAATGCTGTATGCAGGGTAATTTACTGTTGTCGTTCCAGAACTTCCAGGATAGGACTTTGCACAAGCAAAGGTAGGGGCCAGTAGCCGCAAACTGATAGAACTTGCCAAAATGTGACGTAAACGTATAAATGACATCAATTTTAGAACGACGCATGGTGTTCTAGGTGATGTATGTCTACTCAAACACACGAAGCGAGAGCTGAGGATCTGCCTGATGGTAGGGTAACTTCCCCTGTTTGAACGATTTAATTAGGCAAGATCACTCCCACACACCATGAAATTACCCCCCTTAATTATTTCTGAACAATTCCTATTACTTAGGTAGGGCAACAAGAAAACTTATATAAAGACCTATGTTTTTTCTTCTTCTTCTTCTTCTTCTTCTTCTTCTTCTTCTTCTTCGTTCCAAGGCCATAATGGGTAACGTACGTAGGCCTATGTGTCCGGTTTTCAGCTTCGCACTGGTCTCCTCGCTGCATACTGTTACAGCCGACACATTCCGATTTCGGAGGAGCTGAAAGGAGAACATGGTTTGGAAGATTGTTTGGGAAGTGAATTGGGAGACTTGGCAATTGAGGCATAAAACCAGTAGATTATAGTGAGAAAAGGAAAGGGCAGAGTCAAAGGGAGTGACAGAATAGAGAAACTTTCAAGCACAGAACTTCCAGAAGGTAAGGGAACTATCTGTACGAAGAAAAAAAACCGGTATCCCCACGGGGAGAGACTCGTGGATGGGGCGGGGTCGTCAAGCTCCCCGTATGGTGGCACGAGGCATCCACCCACTTCCGCGGGTTGTTTTCCAAATGTCAGATGATGTGGGATTGCTTGAAGATCTCAACTCTAAGTATGCAGGAAGTGTAAGAGTTTCGTTATAATCTTCTCAATAAACGCTTCGCATATGTTTCGTCTTGCGCTGGTCTATGCGATAGCTTATCACTTTGGAGGACATAAAACGGGAGTTGTAACGACGCTCTTGAATGATAGAATGGAGAAAATACATTCAATTCAAATTCAGAATCGCAGGTGAATAAGCACGATCATGAGGTAGTTTCTTTGAGCACGATGGTCACACATTTTAAAAGGATCACTAGCGCAACGTCGAGTACCAGTAACGCCTAGTAACGGTAACGCCTAGTAACGGTAACGCCAAGTACTGGTAACGCTGAGTACAGCAAATTTGAAGCGACTCGGTTAAGAAACGGCGGAGTCGTATAGCGCGTTTCTGAACCGATTCGCTTCCGGTTTGGCACACGGATAGTCCCCGGCCCTGGTCATCTTCCTGCCAAATCCGAAGGCAATCGGCCCAGAAACGCCGGAGCTACGGGCGCCGAGAGGCCGGCGGATGCGCGTTTCGCGCATTTGCGAAACCGCGCAAATGACACGGCCGCCTCGGTTGCCGTTGCCATCGCCCCGTGAGGGCTCACAGCAAATTTGAAGCGATTCGGTCGAAAAACGGCGGAGTTATAAGGCCCGTTTCGTGTTTCAGACACACACACACACACACACACACACACACACACAGACACACACACACACAGACAC
>JAGGCT020000868.1:20000-25000 GCA_017654935.2 Phymorhynchus buccinoides
GCCACGGAACTCGTAAAGCATGCATCCTGTGCGCCAATAGCGGTCTAAGCGAAGACTTTGGGGCGTGGGGCGGGATAAACATCCCCAATCGGAAGAAGAAATACATATTATATTTTATCAGATTCGTGTACGGGGGACTACACGTAATAGTGAGCATAACTAGCAGGATTTCATCAGATTCATTTATACAGTAGAATTGCACATGTACCATGCCTCACAAATGTCAAAGTCGGGTCGCAGTGAATCGAATCGTATCGTATATTTTTTTTTATTTTTTTTTTTTCCGAATCGTATGTATTGTAGCTAGGCCTTAACCCCTTGACTGCCAGAGAAAATGACAAGAAAAAAATCATCGGGCAAGTCATGCCACGAAAACGACAACTGAGAGAGCCAAAGTGGCAAAATGGGCTGGGGATATAACTCTCTTGACTGTGTTAGAGCAACAAACGGAATATCAGGGTTATTCCTCTTCATCTGATGACATCATCAGTGATGGTAGGTAATACGTTGGTGGTAATCAAGGGGTTAATTAAAGGGGGGCACGGAGATGATCGGTTTACTTATCTGGAGCAAAACGAAAACCACTCCTTCATACTGACGATCTCAACAAAGCCCTCGTAATGGTTGGGGACATCGGAAGACATTTTCCGTCTGAGAGAAGACGACCCCATGGCGCATTAAACAACAAGAGGAGCACTCTCAGGAGCTGGGGAGACAATGTGTCCGGCGCTTTAACCCTCTCACCGCCAATGTCGCATTTTTGCACATTTAACACCCATAGCATTAACCCTTTCACCGCCAATGTCGCATTTTTGCACCACAGTGATTTAACACCCGTATCATTAACCCTTTCACCGCCAATGTCGCATTTTTGCACCACAATGGTTTAACACCCGTATCATTAACCCTTTCACCGCCAATGTCGCATTCTTGCACCACAATGATTTAACACCCGTATCATTAACCCTTTCACCGCCAATGTCGCATTCTTGCACCCCAATAGTTTAACACCCGTATCATTAACCCTTTCACCGCCAATGTCGCATTCTTGCACCCCAATAGTTTAACACCCATGTCAATAGAAAGCAACAAATCAAGGCCTGTCCTCTGAAGACCCTCTTTGTGTATTTTTGTGAGGCAAGGACAGGCCTAATGTTACACACATCACAGAGGAATTCACAATTTTGCAGTTGTTGTTTTTCGCTACCCAGATAAGCTTAATGGTATTATTTGGCTGAAAAATGGCTGGCGGCAAAAGGGTTAAAGTTCTTGAAGTCCGGGTCTGTTATTCAACGATATTGTGTTCCTGAATTTGGGTAGTTAGAACTGACCCCATTCTAAATGCATCACAGAGAAATCCCACAAAATTGCAGACGGAATCTTTTCTGTAGCCAAATAAGTTTAACCCTTTCACCACCAGCCATATTTCAGCCAAAAAAATGCCATTAACTTTACCTGGGTAGAGAACAAAATCCATCTACAGTATTGGGGATTCTTCTGTGACAGATATAAAATAAGGTCTATCCTTACTTCCCCAAACTATGACAACAGGGTCTTTGGATAATAGACCCCAATTTGATGCCTTTTCGTGACATAGGTGTTAAATCACTGTGGTGCTAAAATGCGACTTTGGCGGTGAAAGGGTTAATGGACATGTTTGGCTCAAAGTTGGCTGGCGGTGAAAGGGTTAAAGGCGAACGAAGTCTTAAGGGGCCGCCGCACGACGTACGATCCGATCCCAAAGCGATGCGATTTGACATTTGTGAAGCGTGATTCTCGTGAAGTTCTACTATCTAACGACATCCTACTAGTTGGGTTTTTTTTAATTAATAATTTGTAGTTCCCTGTACACGAACGAATCCGATGAAATGTTGGTGTGTTGTTGTTGTTGTTGTTGTTGTGTGTGGTTTTTGTTATGTGTGTGTGTGTGTGTGTGTGTGTGTGTGTGTGTGTGTGTGTGTGTGTGTGTGCGTGCGTGTGCGTGCGTGCGTGCGCGTGTGTGCGTGCGTGCGTGTGCGTGCGTGTGTGTGTGCGTGTGCGTGTGCGTGTGCGTGCGTGCGTGTGTGCGTGTGTTTGCTTCAACCATTTTATGTCATTCGTACATTGGGGTGTAGATGAAGATAGTGAACAACAAGCGCGAAATCGCAATAGTTTGTGGCACGCGGTCTATTTTTACCACTCCAACCATGAGTCTGGCTTTTCAATAATTTTAATCTGTAAACCAGAATGTTATCTCTGCACCATTTCGTAACTTTTTATATCTTTTGGAAAACATTTAAAACTATATATCCTACTTATGCTCATCAAAAGAAGCACCGCATACTCGTCGTGTCTGTTGTAGTGTCTGTATTACGTATGTTTATTATTTTGTACGCTTTTAAAATACATCATGTTAAAGAGCGGCCACAATTTGAAGTGTAGCCTCGATTTGAAGTGCGACATTTGGTCAAAATGTGCGACAATTTTGGGCCCGACCGACAGACCGACAGACCGACCGACCGACCGACCGACCGACCGACAAAGTGAGTTATAGGTTTGTGGCTTGAGCCACAAACAAAACCAGTAGACTTGTGGGGGTTTTAGATGGAAGTATTTCACGCGAATCATGACTCACAGACATCGTCACAATCGCATCGAATCATATGTAGTGTGGCGGGCCCTTTAGTTAGCGAGGTGGTGCAGGGGGAGAGAGGGGGGTGGGTGCGTTTTAAAGACCCACTGACCCACCACGAGTAAGTCCCTTGTTTTTTTCTGGGTAGCAGTGACCCACATACAAATCCCCCAACTTCAGGGGGCTGCTCTTTAAAATGGTATTTCGTTTTCAATTTGGGGGCATTTGAATGGGAGTCAAACCTGGTCAAAACAAAGATTTTTTACCAGCTTTAAGAGGGAAAACAGCGTAAAACCCGTGATTTTTGGCACGTGATCTGGTGGGTCTTTAAGGGAGTTTGGAGAGCCTGATATAGGTGTGTGTTGGGGTTTTGCACAGCGACTGGTCAACGTGACGTCATGACGTACGATGGTTCCTGACGGTGTTGCTCTCGTTTGACCCCCCCCCCCCCCCCCCCCCCCCCTCCCCATAGGGGTTAGTCCCTACTGCGTACCTGGGACAGGCGACTTCAATGGAAGTTGGGTTTTTACGTCCTCTCGGCTGTCAAACAGCGCATAATATGGGACGAACCATCAACACACCGTCATGCAATGTTCGGACCAGATCCTGGAGGTACTGCAGTACCAGGTCTGGATCCGAGATCGTATTTTATGACTTTAACCCTTTCACCGCCAAAGTCGCAATTTAGCACCACAGTGATTCAACACCTATGTCACTAAAAGGCATCAAATTGGGGTCTATTATCCAAAGACCCTATTGTCTTAGTTTTGGGGAAGTAAGGATAGACATTATTTTATATATTGATGTCACAGAAGAATCCCCAATACTGCAGATGGATCTTGTTCTCTATTCAGGTAATTTTAATGGACATTTTTGGCTGAAATATGGCTGGCGGTGAAAGGGTTAATAAAAGTTGATGTAAAACGACAGTCAACAACGCAGTTCTTTCTACCCCGTCTTCTACCATTGCCATTGACGTATAGTAGCTATCACCGCGCCGTCTCTCTCTCTCTCTCTCTCTCTCTCTCTCTCTCTCTCTCTCTCTCTCTCTCTCTCTCTCTCTCTCTCTCTCTCTCTCTCTCTCTCTCTCTCTCTCTTCTCTCTCTCTCTGTCTCGTCTCTCATATTCCCATGTTATCTTATAATGTTTGTTTTTTTGTTTTTTTGTTTGTTTTGTTCTTCCTTAAAATTGGGTTTCTTCTGAAAAATTGTCATTGTTTCAATATGGTTTCCCTTTTTTTCGTACTCAATTTAAACTACCAATTCAAGTTCACCATTGTTAAGTATTATCCATGTTTGCTTTAAATCCCATTTTTTGATTTCTTTTTCAATTATTTCATGTGCCAATTTTTGTTCCATTTTCTTGACTTGATTGTTTTATGTCAAATTTTCTTTGCTTGATGCATGGCATGAATGTGTGAGTGAGAGGGCAAGGTGCAAAGAAGCTATTGTAGCTTATCCTTTTTACCCTCAATAAAACATTCGTATTCGTATTCGTATTCTCTCTCTCTCTCTCTCTCTCTCTCTCTCTCTCTCTCTCTCTCTCTCTCTCTCTCTCTCGTCTCTCTCTCTCTCTCTCTCTCTCTCTCTCTATCTCTTCTCTCTCTCTCTCTCTCTCTGTGATAAGTAACAGTAACAGACATCAGTTGTTGTAAAACTATTATCTCTCTCTCTCTCTCTCTCTCTCTCTCTCTCTCTATCTCTCTCCTCTCTCTCTCTCTCTCTCTCTCTCTCCTCTCTCTCTCTCTCTCTCTCTCTCTCTCCCTCTCTCTCTCTCCTCTCTCTCTCTCTCACTCACTCACTCACTCACTCACTTTCTCTCTCTCATTCATTAATTGATGTTTATTTGCTTGAGGGCAATGGTGTAAAAAGCCTACCCAGCTTATCAGTTTTACCCTCAATGAAACATTCGTATTCGTATTCGTATTATCTGTGTGTGTGTGTGTGTGTGTGTGTGTGTGTGTGTGTGTGTGTGTGTGTGTGTGTGTGTGTGTTCTTTGTAGTTGTTGGTTCTCCAGCTGCTGTTAGCCCTTTGAAGATATATGTAACCGTTTCTAGTCCGGAGTCTTGACAATCGGAAACACTGCAAAACACACTACATCCCATTTGTATTTATTGATATTGTCTGCGACCTGTTGGATCCAACATGACACAGGTCCCCATCGCCCCTTGTGAATCGACCTCCTAGACGGAATCTTGCGTTACTTTGATCACTTCACCAGAACATCCCATCAATTAACATGTGAATCCACAAAGCTTTGTTCTGGTTCACGTTGTTAACTTTTGTTTACCTTAACATGGAGGCAAAATCTCTGTCCTCTTCTCCTGTCCTCTCTCTCTCTCCCCCTCTCTCTCTCTCTCTCTCTCTCTCTCTCTCTCTCTCTCTCTCT
>JAGGCT020000086.1:0-27500 GCA_017654935.2 Phymorhynchus buccinoides
AAAATGAAGCTAAAAAGACCAAGCCAAAACAGCAACTCGAGGACTGCGACCAGAAATATCTGTCGAGTACATCGGGGAGTTTCTATGGATCATAGGCAACTTGCTTTTTGCACGGTGTGCAAAACTGATTTTACTGTCAGTGAACGCTGGTTTGGTGATGCGCTAAACACTGTAAGGGGGGCGCAACAAAGATCTGTGAGCGTATTTGAAAGGACAAGCAGTAAACTTCCTGCCAGAAACTTCATGAGAAGAAGAAAGAGAGTTCGAACAAGGGCTGCAAAATGACGTCAACAGGGCCCGAAGCCATGATGGCATGCTATAGCGCGGTCCAACTTGCCACCTTAATCAGCTCACAAAGGTGGAAGGTCAGGTCATGACAGTACTTGATCATTTCTAGACTGGTTGATTTTTCCACCCTTTATAAGTTCACCCTGGGGGTGAAGGAGACCTATATAGCTGCTTACTAGGGCGGTGAAAATACCCTCAGTTCAAGCAAAATGGGAGCCCTGACTGTGTGTGTGTGTGTGTGCGTGCGTGTGCGTGCGTGCGTTGCGCGTGCGCGCGCGTTTGCGGCGTATGTGTGGTGTGTGTGTGTGTTGTGTGTGGGTGTGTGTGTGTGTACGCGCGCGCGCGCGCGTGTGTGTGTGTGTGTGTGTGTTGTGTGTGTGCTTTGTGTGGTGCCTCGTATCAGTAGAGTTATCTAGTTAGAGAGTGTCTGTGAAATCGGGCTGCCCCCATCGAAGAGTGCGTTTCTTTCTTTTTGCAGGGGCACACATGGCATACTATTGCACCAATTATACTGTAACTGCTTAAATCATTCACTCTCTTCTTGTGGCACAGCACACAACACTCATATTATAGACATACCATACCGCGGTGGCTCGGGATAGGTCAGGTCAGGTTTCGTACAGCTGCGAGGTGAAGACACCGCAGCGAAAATATTGCACGCGGATGTGATCTAGCACGCCTAACGCTCTATTGATCACATAGTTAAGTACTAAACCTACATCCCCACACAACCCCGCTGCCCCCACCCCTAACCCCGGTTATAGACAAGATATAACCCAAAAAAGTAACAACTGAATCAGCGCACACATGAATGCTTGTGCTAGTGGTGCACAGCAACCACGCATGAGGACATGTTTGTACCATATATTATATATGTGTGTGTGTGTGTGTGTGTCGCTGTGTGTGTGTGTGTGTGTGTGTGTGGGTGTTCGTTCTTTAGTTTAACGTCTGTTTCACCCGCAATGAATATTAGACACACAAAAAAAAAAAAAAAAAAAAAAAAAGTGTCTGTGTGTGTGAAAATTAATGAAGCCTATATCAGATAGCTACTGAAGTGAGAGTGTGTGTGGAGTGCGTGAAATGGAAGTATTATGTATGTGTTTTCCCTAAACATCTATCATACAAATCTAAAACACATCTATTCATACAAATCTAACCGAGTGCATATAAAAAATTACATTAACAGGATATATAAGATGGGAGGGAAGGGAGGACATACAGTAACATTTCAAACTGGACTTATGTAACATGAAGAATTAACAAAGTGTTCTTACTTTCTAAATGGCTAACAACAAGAATATAATAACACAATTAAACGAACAATTAAAGTAGTGAATCAAAGAAAAATACCAACCGAGATTATGTGCAGGATTCTGAAAAACGTTTTAAGGAGATTAAAGTGTTTAAGATTTTTTCAATGGTTAAAGGCGTTTGAGGTTCAGCAATTCGCCTTCGTTTTGTTGATTGTCTTTAATTCTGGACAATATGGAGCAATGATTTATAGATCTTGATTTCCACATAGACACATAATTGTCCCAAGGCGGGTACTGGCGAAAAGATGAGCACTTAGCTGCAATTTCTTTATTTTTAATCTTTACAATTAAAAATCGGAAGACAAAGAATTAATTGGTTGCAAAGATTGAATCCAAGGGGTACGGGCGAATTAATTGCGTTGCAAAGATGTCTTAGTTTGATTAACAAATATTTTGGAGCACTAAAGAAAATTCCTGAGCATAATTAATCGTGATCGTTACAAGAGAATTAGCAGGACATATAAGCGCTTTGTATATTGTCCCCAAACGCTGTTTACTTATAATTTGAGAAAAATTTAAAGCCTTCTTGCTTGTTTAATATGTAATCTAATATGTTGATTCCCAAGTAAGTTTGATGAAGGAAAACACCCAGAAACTTCACACTCTGCGTGTAATTGATGTACTGTTGCCAATTGATGGTAAAAACTGAAGTTTTTCTGGTTGCATCCGTTGTGTTGCCAAGGCTCTAGTACTGTAGTTCTAAAACAGGAGGCAAAGCTTCAAGGCTCACGTCTGATTTGTATTACTCTACTACTGTTATGTAGACACTTGTGCATCTGAAAACAGAATGAATTTTTATTTTACTGTGTAAATTAAATTATTTCTATGTATTAAATTACCCTACCCCTTTCTTTAAAATTTATTATATGTTGTTTTATATATGGCGCTGTACATAGTGGGCTGCCTATTTTTAATTTTTGGCAACAATGAATTGAAAAGCATATTCAAACCTGGTTCGTGCACCGAGAAAACAACTAGACAACCTCCCCCCCTCCCCACCTCGCCGGGGGTAGGGGTCTACGGACACCTGTACACATGCTATAGCACATCTTAATAAAATTAATTAATGTGAAGTTGATGTGTTATTACGAGCAGTGACTCAATAGCTCCTGATCTGATTCTGTTTTAATAAACTATTTGTTCATGCGATAGAAAACTTGTTCCACATCATCTCATATTTCTGTAAGATCTTTATTCCTGAGTATTTATTTTCGTTCGGGATTAACCCCGTTAACACCCCCCCCCCACCCCCCAACCCCCTCGTGCGGCCTGTAAAGCAAAGGTGAAGGTCGCAGCCTGCACGCTCATCCATTCTGGTCACATGGTGATCAATCGTCTAGGCCTAACTTGATCTGGATTCGTACGTCGAAGGCAGTGAAAAACTCGACGAACCCTGGATTTTCCGTATATTTTTTTTCAAGAATGAAATGAATGTGGGCTAAATGTTAGGTACGTCGTCTTGATTATGAGGTAAGGCCTTTGCCTCATGTAGGCCTAGGCCTTGTTGTTGTGTTGCGGTCGCCGGAAGTTGCGATAATAAGTATTGCATGCGCAGAGATTGATGCGATCGAGATGAACACGAACAACAGTTGTCAAAGGCGCAAATAAAACGAAACAACCGGGCGTGAGCAAAAAATTACAGTCCCGCACTTAGAGTACCTAGCGCCACTGACTCGACAGTGAGGCGCCCTGGCGTCAGCCCGCTGACATACAATATCAGTATGGTATTGCACTCAACTATTCGTTAATTCCACGTGCTTCGAGTGTGTGTCGGTACCTATGCTATCTATAGTCCTTGAATGACTCCTGCGTTCTACAGTTACTGCAGGTTATGCGCTTGGCATCCCTGCGTGCGGCTTACAGGTTCTGCTCCTGTCGCCTGATGGTGCAGTGGGTGTGAGGTTGCTGTTAGTACGCGGGGATGGAGGGGGGTTTTGTGGGTTTGTGTGATGCACGCATAGTAATGTGTCTGGGAGTCCTGTGTTTGTGTGGGTCTGTCTGCGTGCGTACGTTCTGTGTGTGAGGGTGTTTGTTGTATGTGTGTTGGAGGGTTGTATGCGGTCAGTGCAGTGCTGCTCGGTTGTCTGTGTGCGTATTGAATGGGGGATGAACGAGTCGGTGTTGATAACTGTGTTTTGTAGGTGTGTTAGAGAGAGATGAGAGAGAGAGAGAGAGAGAGAGATAGAGAGAGAGAGAGAGAGAGATAGGATAGAGAGAGAAGTTGGTTTGTATATGAGTTGTTGTTGGTTGGTGTAATTCTTGAATTCTGTTTTTGTTGTCTATTTGTTGATCAAATAAGTTGACTGTGCAAAGCGCTTTAGGGCATCTATTCTGATGGTAAAACGCTATATAAATATCCGTATTATTTTATTATTATTATTATTATTATAAGACGCTATGCCTAATTAGACGTGAAACCAACCATATGATCATCATTGCTCCAGGCGTACCCCCTGCACTTGACACAAAACACGGAAACCAAGACAAACAAACTGGAGGACATTTGTAGCCTTGTTTCTTGGCTGATCGTTCTCTTGCCTGTGTGTTTCTCTGTTGTTGTTGTGTGTCTTGTGTAGTATGTGCCTTTTTGGCCTGCGTCTCTCTATACATACTTCACATAAAGGCGCGAACGAAATATTATGCGCGCGCCACAACACCGGTACAACATAGGCAGCACTGAGAGAGAGGAGAGAGTGAGAGTGAGGAGAGAGAGAGAGAGAGGAGAGAGAGAGAGAGAGAGAGAGAGAGAGAGATAGAGACAAACAGACAGACAGACATATAGTGACAGGCCAGGGACACATACCGTATGTGTGTGTGTGTTGTGTTTGTGTGTGTGGTGTGTGTGTGTGTGTCACAGTGTGTGCGTGCGTGCGTGTGCGTGCGTGCGTGCGTGTATGCCTGTATGATGTATGTGTGTCTGTATGTCTGTCTGTTGTCTGTCTGTATCTGAATCTGTGTCTGGATGCGTGTGAGTGTGCTGGATAATGTGTATGCATCTGTGTATTGTACGTGTGTTTCCCTGCATATGCCTGCCAGCGAGTGCCTTGCTTCACATAGTGTTGTGTAATAGATGCAACAGGTTAACAATCATGCTTTTCTGTCCGCAACCACTTCAAACTTTGCAGCTGATCTCCGCTCTTCTCCTGGCAGGATGTTTTCACCCGTTTATGTTGCGTTTAATCCGGATAATGGGTCGGCTTATCTGCCCTTCAAAGATAATGCCTGATGTCCAAAAGAGATCCAGAGATTACAGCAGACTGAGTGAGAAAGAGATAGAGAGAGAGATAGACGAGACGACAGATCAGACAAGGACAGACATACAGACACGACAAACACACAGACATATAGAGAAATAGAATTGCAAGTAGTATCCATAGAGAAACACAGACACACGCGCGCGCCTGCGTACACGCACGCTCATGTGCATGCATACACACACGCTTGGGTAAACACACACACGCGCGCGCGCACGCACACACGCGCGCGCACAACGTGGGACATTGCGCACATATCACAAACACGCGCACAGCGCGCGCACACGCACACACACAGGCAGGCACATGTACATACACACACTTGCTTTGGCTCGTGCGCTTGCAACTTGCACGAGCGGATTGTGTTATAAAGAAGTTCGTCTGCTTTGAACGTGGCGAGTTTGTTTTTCCAATTTTATGTTTGTCTGTCGTTTTCTTGTTCTGTCAATTTCGATCTCTATCTCTCTCTCTCTCTCTCTCTCTCTCTCTCTCTCTCTCTCTCCTCTCTCTCTCTCTCTCTCTCTCTCTCTCTCTCTTTATATATCTATCAATATATCTCTTATGCATACAACACACACACACATACACCCACCCACACAACACAGAGAAAGAGAGAGAGGGAGAGGGAGAGAGACAGGAGAGAGAGAGAGAGAGAGAGAGAGAGACAGAGACGAGAGAGACACACACGCACGCACGCACGCACGCACGCACGCACGCACGCACACGCACACACACACACTCACACACACACACAACAACACACACACACACACACACACACACACACACACACACACACAAGCTAAACGCATACCGAACTTACTGAATCGCAAAACAAATGCCACGAGTAAATTTGTTAGTTACACATGAGTAATATCGACTGGAAGGAAAACGTCTCAAACTGGCCTAGAAATTGATCTTTAAAAAATAATGTATTGGTCAGACAGTTCTGATAAGTGGTGTTGGTAATATGATGCTTAAGAAGTATAATACTAAGAGATCGCCTCTGTTAACTAATTCAGCAACTGTTTCTTTCCTGCCTTTCTCTGGGAATGGACCAGGAGGTACGAACGTGAACTTCATAACTCGTAATACCCCTTTCACCGCCAAAGTCGCATTTTAGCACCACAGTGATTTAACTTCTATGTCACTAAAAGGCATCAAATCGGGGTCTATTATCCAAAGACCCTATTGTCTTAGTTTTGGGAAGTACGGATAGATCTTATTTTCTCGTTTCGTTTGAAGTCACACGCCTTACAGGCTGAGTGTGTTTCGCTCCTCTGCTTTGTGGAGTTTTTGATGTGTGGACGTTGTGTATTGTTGTGATTTTTGTGAAAGTGATTCATGATGGACCGGACCATGTTTCTGTGGTGGTATAGTGCTCCCCTGTTCGTCAGATTGACAGTATTTTGGACGCTTGTTTTCACAAACATTACTGTTTCAAACTTTCACTGGCCGCCATTCAACCCTTCCAACGTACAAACTTTCAGTCAGCACGTGCAGCCTGCACGATTTTTCAGTGATGAGCAGCGTCGTGACGTGACAGGTCAGTTGGATTCACTTCGGTACACACGGGAGCAGTTGTTGTCGGTGAGTGCTGCGCCTTTGACCTCTGACCTGACCTCTCGACTTCGTGAACTCGGCATCGGTCACGCCTTGCCACGCAAGCGCACGCGACGCGGTGGCACACGTAAACAACGGAACATCCCAGTGATTATCGCCCCTAGGTTACAAGGAAAACAACCGTCGTCTGTCAACAATCAAAACCTAATTAGAATCAAGCCTCTGCCTCAAACACAAACTTCTGCTTCTTCTTTGATGACTGTGTGTTGTCTTAATGCTCAATCTGCAGCAAAGAAAGAAAAGATCCCTGGCATAAACTCGTTTATTATGGACAATACCCCTGACCTTTTCTGCATCACAGAATCGTGGCTACGCCCTCAGGGCGATGAGGCAAAGTGCAAAGGACTGGCCCCACCTGGATACTGCACTCTTTCTTTCCCTCGTCCTTCACGTGGCGGTGGCATTGCCATCGTTATGAGAGAGTGCTTAGCTTCCCATGTTAAGGTGCAGTCAGACTTTCCATTTCAACATTTGTCGTTTGAACTAGTGCATCTCACCCTCACCCTCCCCCAGCAAACCATCAATCGTTTAACCCTCTACCGCCCACCCCCGAGCAGAAAAAACAAACTTACAGAAAACGACTTCTTTGGCGAATTTTCGGATCTTCTGGACTACGTCAACAGCTTGAAAGGTTGATCGTTGGTGATATCAACTTTCACCTAGACCATCCCTCCTATCCCTCTACCGCCAAACTCCTGGGCCTTCTGGACACCTTTGGGCTGTCCCAGTCAGTCAACACCCCAACTCACCGCCGTGGTCACACGTTGGACTGGGTGGTGCACCGCCCGGAGGAGAACCTTCTCCAGTCAACCACGGTGGACTACACTCTACCATCCGACCACTACTGTGTGGTTGCCCAGCTGTCTGTGCCTAGGCCCTCCACCCAGCCTAGGTACGTGGAGAAGAGGAGACTGGCTGATATCGACCTCGCCACCTTCAGGGACGACCTGAAGACCTCCCTCGACTCTGCGCCCCATCCCCTCACCCCCCATCATCTGGACCAGTGTCTTCGGGACACCCTCAACACTCACGCCCCGGCCAAGCGCTGCAAAGTCACCAGCCGTCCCTCCTGCCCCTGGTACAGCGCTGCTGCCGACAGGATCCAGGCTGCCAAGGCAGACCGACGCAGAGCTGAGCGGCAGTGGACCAAATCCGGCCTCCATGTTCATGAGGAGATTTTTAATAAGAAGAAACACTATGTGGACAGAATTGTGTTTGATGCTCAGTCGTCTTTCTTTTCCGAGAAAATTCTAGATTGCAAAACATCTGCTCAGCTGTATCAGCTCACAAACAGTTTGCTAGGCCGAAAAAGTAAAGCTGTGCTCCCTACAGTTTTCTCTCCTTCCGAACTGCCAGTCCTTTTCTCTGACTTTTTCAATGCCAAAATCAAAACAATACGAGACAATCTGGACAGTTCAAACTTCACTGCATCCCCTCTGGATAACGATCGTTCTTTTTCAGGGCAATCTTTAAAATCCTTCAGTTGTGTGACTGAGGATGATGTGAGAAAGGTCATAGCTAGTTCGCCTAGAAAATCATGTGAACTTGACCCATCACCTGCATCCATATTGTCTGATTGTATTGATGTTTTGCTCCCCTACATAACCAATGTTGTTAATGCCTCCCTCATGTCTGGCACCTTTCCCCAGGAATACAAATCTGCTGTTGTTCGTCCCCTGCTCAAAAAAACATCCCTTGATCCAAATTCACTGAAACATTACAGACCTGTCTCAAATCTTCCCTTCCTTGCAAAAGTTCTTGAGAGAATCGTACTTGCTCAGCTTTCTGCTCATCTTACGCAGAACAATTTGATTGACCATCACCAGTCTGCTTACAGGGCTGGTCACAGCACAGAGACTGCACTCCTGAAAGTTGTAAATGATCTTCTTCTCGCCCTTGATGATGACAAAGTCTCTCTTCTATCCCTTTTAGACCTTTCCGCGGCATTTGACACCATCGATCACGATATTCTGCTTTCTAGACTCCAAACTTCATTTGGCATTCAGGGCACAGTTCTTACCTGGCTAAAATCTTATCTCAATGATCGTTTCCAGACAGTTGTTGTCAATGGTCTGTCTTCGTCTACAACACCTCTCACCTGCGGGGTTCCACAAGGCTCTGTCCTTGGGCCTGTACTGTTCGCTATGTACGTCAGACCTGTGTCTGACGTTATTGACCAGCACTCCTTGTCGCATGAGAGCTTCGCTGACGACACTCAAATGTACAAGTCAAGCACTATATCTGAACTCACAGATGCAGTTAGCAAAATTCAAAACTGTTTCCATGATTTAAAACAATGGATGTCTATGAATAAGCTGCAGCTTAATGACGACAAAACAGAACTTCTGCTCATTGCCCCTCCCAAACTCCAAAACCACCCCTCTCTTCCTTCTTCTGTCAGCATTGGGCGTTCTGATATTTCGTTCTCATCACAGGCTCGTAACCTTGGCGTGACTTTTGATTCCACCATTTCCTTCAAGCAGCATGTTTCAAATGTCTGTAGGGCAGCATATCTGGAAATACGCAAGATCAGCTCGATTAGACACTTTCTTTCCACTGAAGCCACAAAAACTCTGGTCTGTTCGTTAGTTCTCTCAAGGCTGGATTACTGCAACAGTCTCTTGGCTGGCTCACCAAAGTACCTTCTGGACAAGCTCCAGAAGGTCCAGAATAGTGCCGCCAGACTTGTCTGCAGAACATCTAGACGTCAACATGTCACTCCTCTGTTGCAGTCCCTCCATTGGCTCCCGGTTCAGAGTCGCATTGACTATAAGCTGGCTTCCATCTGTTTCTCTTCTGTCTCTGGTACTGGACCACAATATCTTTCTGACATTCTACACATCTACACCCCATCCCGTCAACTTCGTTCTTCTGCTGACACTCGTCTCTTCCGTGTTCCTTCTGTCAGAACAAAGTCCTTCGGTCAACGTTCTTTCTCCTTTCAGGGACCAACTGTCTGGAATACACTTCCCATCAATATCAGACACTTACCTTCAACTTCTTCCTTCAAGTCTGCTGTGAAGACGCACTTTTTTCAACGATCATAATTCTTCCCCCACCAATCCGCTCCTCTCCACCCCCTTGTACTCAGTTTCCGTGAAATGATGAAGTGGCTGTCACATGGCGTGCTCGCGCGCGCATGTGTGTGTGTGTGTGTGTGTGTGTGTGTGTGTGCGTGTGTGTGCGTGCTTGTGCTTGTGCTTGTGCTTGTGCTTGTGCGTGTGCGTGCGCGCGCGCGCGCGTGTGTGTGTGTGTAAGTTGTGTACCTTTTTCAAGATATGCGTTTTTGTTCATTTGTATATAATGTACTTTTCTATATTCTACTCATGTAAAATTTATGTATGTTCGTCATGTTCTATAAGATAATTATATTCTATGCTGTATTTCTATTAAATATGTAAAGCGCTTAGAGCCCCTAAATCAGAGAATAGGCGCTATGCAAATAATCATCATTATTATTATTATTATTATTATATTATAATATTATATTCTGTACAAGACGAAAGAAGAATCCCCAATACTGCGATGGATTTTGTTCTCTACTCAGGGAAATGGATGTAATAATGGCAACTTTTGGCTCTGCTGATGCTGCTTGTGATGACCTGTGAATATGGCTTTGGGCGGTGTGAAAAGGCGTTGTTTTTGTGTGTTTTTAAGTTTCCCCTCCAAATTACCCAAGGCCAATAGCTAGAATACCAAGTTAAGCAATATCGACCTTAGTCACAATTTGGATGGGTGCTCATAATCTGATCCCATGTATGTAAATGTTTTACTATCTTAATATTAGGCCTACGTTATTATGCTTCTGTTGACTGTGTTCTTGATTGCTTTAAATAATTGTGTCCCTAATTTAATCCCATGTGTCCTAATGTTATCGTGCTTTCTGTCATTGATTTGTGATATGTTTTTAAAATGATTTGATGTTGCCCCTGGACTTGACTGTGACTTGACCTGTATGGGTTTTCAATGCGGTAATCCAGGAACAAAACAAAAAGTGGTTCGTGACAGCAGAGGGTCACCCAGATTAGTCATTGACCTAGGGTGCGGCCCAGCCCCCCCTTAGAGTTAGACATGTCAGAGTTCAGGGCAGATAACGCTTGATTGGATTGGGAAGGGCTTCCCCCTTCTGAAGGACACTACTGTTGTCTGGACTTCTCCGTAGGAGTTTTTCCCTCAGAATGTAAGGACATTCAGGGCACAGGACAAGAAGAAGAAACGCGGATTGAGGAAGAGGGGCTTCGTCTCTGAAGTACCCTCTGTTGTCTGGCCTCTCCATTTGGAGTTTCCCTCAGGAATGGTAAGGACTTTCAGGGCAGAGAGAAAAGAAGAGCAAGAAGAAACGCTGGATTGAGGGGGGTTTCTTCTCTGAAGACCCTCTGTTGTTCAGCTCTCCGTAGAGTTTCTTTTCACTCTATAGCCCTTTGAGAGGTTAGTCATGTGAATCACTTCGTGCTTTTGCAAATATTTTGCAAATATTTTTCCAAATTATTTTGCAAATTTGTATATTTATATAAAAAAAAATCATCTTTTTGCCCCCGCCCCCCCCCCCCCCCCCCCGCCCCCCACCCCCCCCCACCCACTAAGACATTGTCCCGGTTTAAACAAACGATAGCAATGTGGGATGCTACAAAAGTAGTAGTCTGTGTTTCGTCCATTGTAATATTAATTGTGTTTGCTTTTTGAAGACACTTTAAGTTTTGAGTGGAGCATTTTGATCAGTTTGTCTTCAAGCATTTTCCCTCTGTGCTGTGTCAGTGCAGTACACACGTAGAGCACAGGATTGAGGGCAGAGTTGAGAGGTAACAGGAACACTACCAGAGTGCCATGGATCTTGTCTGACCCACTCACACCACATGTGGCCAACAGTGTAGCCATGCCAAACACAAACCAACACACAGCCTCCTTGGTGGACACTTTGTTCATCAGCTGGACACAGGAATACAGATGTCTTTGGCTGGGTTCCAACATAACTCTGTATTTCGGTATTCTCCTACGGCTAATCATCTGGAATGCTATGGCTACCATGGACAGGGTGCAGTTACATGCCGTGGTCACTTTGAACCAGGTTAACTTGTTCTTGGACTGATGGTGTTGAAACAGAGCCAGCCGACACAGACCAGACTGGCCAGAAAGACCCCAGTGAGAAAGTCCGGGTAGAAAGGGAATCAGAGACAAGAGGATGCCAACAAGCCACACCACAGTGCAGGTTATTACTGTTGAAGGTAAGTCAAACATCACTGGATACCGTTTAAAGCAAAAGCTTAGCACGTGATCTAAAGTGATAAACACAATAGCAAACAAAGACACTTCTTGTGATAGTGTAAACAGAAATGCGCTGACCTGGCATGTGACACTGCTGGTCCATGTCTGTTCAAACCAAATGTATTCCCCTTGAAATAGCTGATTAACTACTAACACAACACAAACATGGCATCCCATGCACAAGCCGGCAAGATGCATCTGGCCAATGGTCAGTATGAACCTGATGCCCAAAACGTCCTTGACAGAAACAGAAATCATGGCACAAAAGACATTTCCCAAAATGGCTGACACAGCCACCAGCCAAAATAAAGCCACGTGTATCTCAGAGGGTAGAAGTGTCCCACATGATGGAAGTACAGCCTCTGGTGCTGAGCATTTGGGTGTCTTCTGTTGTTTTGGAAATATTTCTTCACAGCAAAGTCTGTAATCTGATACATGTATGGACTGCAAACTGTACAGCTTGGAATACAAATCCAATGGGAACTTTCTGAGAGGATTTCCTTTGAGATCTAATTTAACTAACTGCTGCATGGCTTTGAAACCTTTAGATCCAATTGTTTTAATATCGCAGTAAGACACGTTGAAATGGTTTACAAGGTGCAGATATGTTGACATACTATTTCCAAGTGTGACGAGGCGTGTGTTTGACAGATCCACGTGTCTTAGTCCATACTGAATGTTCTTAAGTGGTCCACTCGTTACATTTTCTAGAGGGTTGTCCTGCAAGGTTAGAGCTCTTACGTTTTGCAAATGAAGAAAATTGCTCAGATTCAGAGTTGTTATGTCATTGCTGGAAAGGTCTATAAACTGTAAGTTCTTGCTCTCCAAACCTGATATGTTATCCAGGAAGCAATGAACCAGGCTCAGGTAAGTAAGGTATGCATTGTGTGAGAAGTCCGTCAGCAGCATCCCTGACCCTGCAGCATCCACATAACGAAGGCGGGGAAAGACATCTGCAGGAAAAGGTTGACCACACACAAAGGAATCCCCTTGACAGAGGCAGCCTTCAGGGCAGGTCATGTCACAGGTCAGTTCATCATCCTGCTGTGGACACTGACCCCAGCCGTCACACAGGTGATCTTCATGCACACAGACTGTGGAATCACGACATTGGTAATAATGAGGGCATGTGATGCTCTCACAGTTTCGTTCATCTTCTCCATAAACACAGTCATTGAATCCGTTGCATCGAGTATAAACAGGAAGACAGTAGAGCATTTCAGTTGTACAACTGTAATGAGTGTCAGGACACGGGTCCTCTGCTTTCATCATCTCCCAAGTAAAGTAGCCAGTGCCATCCAAGTTGATGTAAAATCTTTCTGTTGTTGATTTGATATTATATGTGTGCGTCTTTGTCGTTTCATTGATTAAATAGTGAAACCTTGCTGCTGCTGCATTGCAGTCCACCTCATCTGAACTGTCCACACAGTCTGAAAATTCGTTGCAGCGTTGGCTGTGTGACACACACTGAGCATTGTCACACAGAAAGCCATCACAGGAGGAATGCTCACACAATGACTCATCGCTGTTATCAGGACAGTGCTGTCTAAAATCACAGACAAAGGTGTAATGAACTGTGGTGACGCCATCATCACATACAAACGCACTGGGTAATGCATATGTATTGATTGACTTAAGAGAGGGTAAAGGGAAATTATCACCATTACTTGTGTTCATGAATATGTGGCTATGCCAAAACGAAGCTATGTGACTATTCCTGTGTAATTCTGAAAGCAAAAATATGTGGTTCAAACGTCCATCTGGAACAAGAAACAACAGCTGGCGTGTTTTACCGTTGGTGAGTGTGGTTACATTTGAATATGTTATTTTGATTTCTAGCCAAAGATGTACGGGGAAAGGTCTTTTAAATTCACAAAAAATCATAGCTCCAGTCATTTCTTTTAACGAGTGGAATACAAGATTTTTAAGCTTGCTACTAAACACTTTTCCTTGATAGACAAATCGCTTAGGATATCTGTTAAAGAATATATTGAAATGGTTCATCTTATATATAAACGTGTCATCTGCCCACTTGGGAAATTTGCTGTAGATAAATGGTGCAGAATACCAACCCCATGTTAATCCGAACGCGAATGAGAAAGCATGCACTCTTTTTAAAAAATGTGAAAAATCTTTGAATTCTTTTCTTGTTTTAAACGAAACCATTCTTCCACCCGCTTCTGCACAAATGTATTCATGCATTGTGCGGTATGTCGCCTTTCCTTCTCCCACGTAGCTAAAGCATTTCCCCACAGAAGCCACCATTCCCCGGCAGTGAGGACTGCTGTAAGGACAGTGTTCTGTTTCATCACGTCCATCTTCACACTGTTTCTTCAGGTTACAGTGCACGTGATCCTGGAACTGGGAGTAGTGAGGGACAGAGCAGTTGAACACACCATTGGGCAGCTTATAGGGTTTGTCGTGGGCTGGAACTGTAGAGAAATACAGCCTGGTCAAATTCAAACTGTAAGAGTATGTAACATTAAATGTCAGATGTGATGAAGGAAAAACGACAAACAGTGTGGGCCAATCAAAACAGAAAGTGTTTTGCTGGTTTGTGTCTTGATTAGTGATTCTGAACGTCACTTCTCCCCAATGCCCAATACACGGGGAATGAAAGAGGAAGGACTGTTTAAGACTGAGCATGATAACGTGCCCATCAGGACCTTGCAATTCCCCTTTGAAAGGGCAGCCGTCACACCTGTTATTCATTAGTAGAATGTACCCAGAGTGTTCCCCTAAATGTTCTATGATGACCCCATCATGGGTATGCTCAATAAAATCTATTGTAACTTGAGGACTCTTCCAGTGTTTCACAATTACATTATGCACATCGAACCAATACACATCATAATCTTTTAACCCAGGCACATCACATTTAACTCGAATTACGTGGTATCGTTTTATTCTTTTATGCGACAATTCAGTTTCCCACTGAATAGAATCACACCAGTGCTGGAGACGTCGAAGCTTCACCCTGATGTAGTGCTTACTCTGCAGATATAGTTCACAGTAATTACTGTAGTTTGTACACAGGCGTACAGTCATGTTAGTGGACCGGAAATGCATTCTCATCTCACGACACTCTGATCCATTGACCTGCTGAAAGTCAGACGTGTTGTGGTCAACGAAGTGCTCGATTCCTGGACACACCCCTCTGATCGTCGTAAATGTCAAATTAATGTTCTCCATCATTCCTTGATCTTCCTTCCAATCTGCAGACACAGTAAGCCAGTTTTGCGTGTATGAAAGATGTCTGATTGAACACTGAGTCAATTAATTCTCTTCTATTTCATTTCATTACAATAATTATACGCAAACATCGCAAACCCTACGTTCAAACCCTTGCAACAAAAGCTTAGACATTTGCATATCAAATTTATACATGATAATGTTAATGCAATTGAAAAAAATCACACACACACACACACACACACACACACACACAACACACACACACACACAACACACACACCACACACACACCAAACACACACACACACACACATATGGGCTGATCGTACTGCTCGGGCAGGGTCAAACAAATCTGCTAATTCTACGGATATTCACATTCCCTGGAGTTTGCAAGAAGGCTATTCTCTCTTACAAAGAGCTTCTTTTGAACATTTTGATAAAATCTACAAAGAATCTATGCTTCACAAAATACATAAACCTGAATCTTCCATAAAAAGTGTTTGTCTAAACTCCCGATCATGGAAGTCTCAGAAAAGAGATTCCTTAGTAAATTATGTATTTCTTAATAGAAATGTAAACAAAAATCCAAGACGCCTTAAAAAGTTTGTTTCAATACTTTATAGACTTAAGCTAAATGCTTTTAAAACTAAATTCACAAAACATCTTCAATGTGTATGCAGTGCTATTGATAATTGTACAACAACACACATTCTATATTATTGCCCTTATTTTGAATCGGCCCTTTCAGAATTCAGAAAAAATGAATCCAAATGTATATTCCAAGATGCCTTATCTCTTTTGAATTTTGTACAAAATTTAATGTTAAGTCAATTTGGCTCGTTTCTATGATTGCTGTTGGGTTTTTGTTTATAGAATGTTTGCATTTTGATTTTATAATAGTTCAATTCTGGAGTTTTTATTTTATTTTATATTATTATTATTATGGTTTAAAAAAAAAACTGTTTTAACTAAGCATACATCCCCTAATGTTACTTATAAATATGCACTTTAAGCACACACAGATACACATGCACATACCCACACGCACACACTCACACACACATTTTCATGTCTAATATCACTTCTAAGTGAAAAAGACGTTAAATTAAAGAACAAAACCACCACACACACACACACACACACACACACACACACACACACACACACACACACACACACACTACTGCACGGCCCAACCACTTCCACCCCAGGTCCTTCCACCCTCACCCAGAGGACCGACGCTTCTGTCCTGGACCGTGGGAAAACATGTTCAGAGTGCATTATAACTGCAGCGTGTACCGTAGAGCGAGCGCTCGCCTTGCGCTTGGCCGCTTTGTGTACGGTAGGCCTACGCGTCGCTTTGTCCAAGCTGCTTGAAGCGCCTGCTAGCCGAGTTGGGAGCATTGCTAGAGGTGGGGAAAAAACCGGTTTGAACCGAAAAACCGGTGCTAAAACTTTCGCGGTCCGAAAAACCGGTTCGAGTGTCTGTTAACCGGTTTTTTAACTACAAACTGAAAGTAAGTTTTTTTCTTAGAATAACGCATTCTTTTCGAAGAACAACACTGATTCTCAGCGCAGATCAAAGTTGGGTGTTTGTAAACCAAGAGTAGCTGTTTCTAGTTTGTGGTGGTCTATGGCTTTGACTTTGACTGAGTGTTGAGTTGAGTGTGTGTGTGTGTGTCATAAGTCATAAGTTTCTTTATTGTGTGTAAGTATGTGTGTGCGTGCGAATATTCTGACAAATAAATATGTGTTTGCATAGGTGAAACTAGTGATGCGAGTACTGGTTAAAAAAAACCGGTTCGGTAAAACCGGTTCGAAGGTTGCGGTTTTTTTAACCGGTTTTCAACTCTAATGCTAACTTGAAAAGCAAAATGGCGTATCTGTGTGTCTGACAGGGCCGGACCTAAGTTTTTAAGGAGTGGGGGCTACGACAAGACTCCAACTGACTCTACTCCAGCTCCTCCCACCGGACCTTTTCCAAAGAACAACGTTGATGAACCCATTTCCAGGTGTACCCGCTACATCGAAGACTACAGCACCAGAACTACTTGTCCCTAAGAGCTACGGCTATGAGGACGTAAAACGTCCTGCAACCAACCAACCAACTTTAATCAAAGGTGCAGCGCCTGTTTTTTTATCTGTATACATTGGATACATACATCTGTATCGTTAGAAATTCGGGACTTTCCTGGAGTTGCACTGCCTTCGGGCATTGCCTCCCACATATGTGTCTGTTTCAGACCGGAGGGACGTTAAACGGATTTTCATCTGATCAAAAGGTGCGAAGCCTGGGGAGTCTGGGGGCATGCTACCCCGGAAATGTTTTTAATCCGAGAAGCAAAATAGTACAATCTGGTGTAATTTGTGGGGAAAAGGGTGGGAGCTGCAGCCCCCTAACCCCCCCCCCCCCCCCCCCCCCTTCAATTGTTTTATTGAAATTAGAAATAGTCTCAAAGTATCAAACATGTTTTTCGGCTTAAATTATTTTCTTGCTTTAATCGTCGTACATAGTGTAAGAACTATGTCACGTTTGGTGCAGTAAAACTGGTGTGTGCTTTCAACAGCTGTAAAAGATCTGCTTCTTTAGACATTCTTTGTTTTTCTGCCCACATGTTCAATGTGTACATAAATGGATTGATGGCAGAGTTTAAAGGCAGCATAAATACTGCTAATGCGACATTCACTTCTCCAGGAATTGGAATTCCAGACAATGCCAGAATCCCACACAGTCCAATAGGGAACCAGCACATGAAGTCAGTCAGTGAAATAGTTATCAACCGTTTTGCAATGGCCATATCTTTGGAGACTTTGGTAGAAGTGGTCTTGAAAGTGTTTCTTTGTATGGACCAGAAGATTAAGAGCTGGCCAACAGCAATGAGCAGAAATAAAACAAAATTGAGGACAATCATCACACTAAAAGAATACATTTGTCCTTTAAATTCCTTCCCCGTGACAGGCAGTGGAATGCATATGCCTGTCTGGCCATAGAACTCCCAGTGTGAAGTCACTGGAAGTACAGGCAGCAGGGCCAGAAGCCAGCCAGCCAGCCAGATCAGCACACACACTACAGCTGCAGATGATTTTCCAAATCGCCAGGTGCTGAATGGAAAGCAGAGGACAATGAAACGATTCAAAGTGATCATGCAGATCAATAAGGCGGACGTTTCACTGGACAACAGAGAGAGAAAGCCAGCTATCTTGCAGGTCGTACTTCTCTTCCATACGTGATCGTGATAAAGATATCTACTGCGGTAGTGTTCATCAGCCACTCCTATAACAGTCATATAAACACCCATCAGAAAGTCGGCCAATGTCAGGTGAATAACAAATACATTGAAACCACTTGATGAAGTTTTTTTTTTCTCGAACACACGTGCACAGCAACAAAAGATGTTGCCAGAAATGGCCATACATGCCATCAGCCACAGAAATCCACGGTACGTCCATGACTGCAAGAGATCTTCACATGATGATATTTTATCTTTTGTCGCAACGCAAGTTCCATCAAAGTTACTGGGGAGAATTTGTTTGCAGCACAGTTTATAATTCTGTGTTGATATGAATTGTAGACGTGAAAGATCTTTAAAAACATCAGCTGAGAACGTTATGAAGGGACTGCCATCTAAGTAGAGATGCGTCAGATGGGGGATGTACTGAAAACCCTTAGGGCTGATCGTGTCAATGCACGTAAAGGTTAAATTCAGCTTCCGTAAAAGAGGAAAACCTGTCCATATTTCAGAATCAAACGCCTCCAGTTTTGTGTGAGACAGGTCCACTGACTTTAGCATTGTCGTCTGTTCAGCGGAGGAACGATGTGCATAGAATGATGTAAGAGGGTTGTTTGATAGGGACAATGTATGCAATGTTGTCAACCCCACAATAGAACTCATGTTAACAGTAATCAGTTTGTTGTGGTTTAGATCGAGGAATCTGAGGTTTAACAGTGTCATGATAGGCAAGGCTGTCAGAGAACAGTGGGCAAGAGCCAGATGAACGAGATAAATATTATCACTGACATCAGACGGTGTCATCCCTGAACCAGAGGCATCCAAGGAGCGGAGGTCAGAGAAGAGTTGTGCGTTGAATGGCCTGGGACAGAGGAAAGCGTGAACCTGACAAAGACAGCTGCTGACTGGACAGGCCATGTTACACCACAATTCGTCATCATGGTACAGTGGACAGTGAGGGTAGCCGTCACAGATGTGGTCACTGTGTACACAAACAGTAGAAGACCTGCACTGGAGAAGCCATGGACATGTGATCTGCTCACACCACTGTTCGTCCTCATGTCCTGTACAGTCATACATCCCATTGCACCGTGTGTAAATGGGCAGACAGTTGTTGAACTCTCCAGGACAACGGTAGTGACTGTCAGGACAGGAATCATTGACATTCATTGAAGTTAGTGTGAAAAACGTACCTCCATCAAAATTTATCAAAGCAGGGGAAGGGACAGGTGCCTCAATGAACATATGTTCCTTTTCACACTTTAGTTTGTCAGAACGGTCCACACATTGCGGAATGCCATCACAAATCTTGCTGTAGGAGACACACTGACCATTGTCACATGTAAAAGAGGTCTTGCCACACACAGGATGCTGACAGAGGGATTCATCACTGGAATCTGGACAGTCAGGTGTGAAGTCACACACCAAGGAATAGGACAAAGTGAAAGAAGCATTATTACGGCAGTTAAATGTGGGCTGCCAATAATCAGCATCTTCAATCGAATTGAAAGCATGAAGGTACAATGTTTGATTAGAAAAATGACAGTTGAATACAGGCTGTTGTTGACACTCTTTACATCTGTCAGAACCACACGCTATGTGCCTGTATGTCACATCCCTATCCTGGCACTCTGTCACAGAGTAGTGGCTCTCCATCAATGGTTGTAACACACTCGTTACTGGGGGTCTGTTTGGCTGATAGTCCATTGTCATGTTGGCCGTGATTTCACAAAGTGAACCAACTATGATTTTCCTTATGGCGAATGTTCTGGGTGAGACAGAAAAATACATTCTGGGAGCTTCTTAGACAATATCAACAACACAAACTCAAAAGCTAGGTAATACAAAAAATGTAATGTTATCCACGTTTCAATTTAACCAAAAACATTTAAAAGAGGAGACTGTCTCAAAAGAAAACAGAAAACATTTGCACAGACATTGGCAATGGCATATTGAGTCAAGGCCACATGCATGAAGATTAAGATTAAAATTATAGCCCCGTCGACAACTAAGGCCTTTCACCACGTTAATTATCTGTTCCTACTTCTGTCAAAGTTTTAAGCAACAGCATTTATTAGATTATTATATAATGTGTTTTAGCCTACGTAAACACAGTATGATTGTGATGCGATTGTGGGTCAGACTGAAGGCACAAGGCCTACTAGGAAAACAAAGCATTGTGAGCACCGTGAAAACATTATGCGAAGGTAAAAGCCATCTCACACTATCCAACATAGCACCTGTTAGTTGGAAGAAAAATCAGTTGTGAACTTCTTTCAATTAGTTGTGGCCATGTGCAGTCTTCACACTGTGAAGTAGGCATAGGCTGTATTCCCACAACTGCCTGAGTGAGTTGGAAGTAAACGGTGCAGTCACCAATTTCTTCCGACTGGTAGGAAGGGTTTCACTGACGAAAGTTTGCATTTGTGATTTCTACTCACTCTGTCAAAAGACACGAATACTGTGCAAAGGTCACAACCATGTTTATTCGACTTGGTTGGATGGTTTAAGGTGGCTTTCAGTCTAGACTAACGTAAAGTATGACTCTCTGGTGCGTCCTAGCGATAACAGACATACAATACTGACATCTTCCTAAACCCTAGTTGGTTGCTAGCAAGGGCTATATCTAAAGCTTCTTTGCTCTCCTTTGCCTGATCTATGAAAGTCTGCAAGGGGACGTGGGGTACCATGCAACCCCCACCCACCTTGGTTAAATAAAAGTATGTTAGAAATGTCATTTAGGACCTACTGAAAACGTTACAATCTCCCCCCCCCCCCCCCCCCAAGCTAATTCGCACTACGAGTTATGGCCCCTGCTGTAATGGTAACCCCCTCCTCCAATGATGGACGACCACCTTAACAAATGTCTTATTCAAGTTCTGATAATCATTAATACATTTATGCTCAGCTGATGCTACATTGTATCCATAATTTTAAGAGCTAAATTAAATGGAAGGTGCTAAATCAAGTATAAGGGTTAAATTAAGTGGAAATGACAGGTCTGTCAGAAAATGTGCTCTCACACAATACCTTAATAATGCCTGGCTGGGTTTAACAAACGTATGCATTACTTCGATAATTCTTCAAGTTTTGTTTTATTTCATTTTAAAAACCACTAATAACTTAATGTACTTCTATTAAGTTCAGTTTGTAGCCAGGCATCGGGTTTCCCTGAATCGAGTGACCAAAGAAGATGCTGCCTTTAAGAGCACAATCATCAGTGGTGACCCATGTCCTGAGTATGGAGGACACAACACTCAACAGGCGAAGAAAACTGGCAAGCAGGCAAAATATGAACATCAAGCACACTCCCTTCCTGGACATGTCTCCAGCCTCTATTACCCAGCCTCTATTACCCAGCCTCTATTACCCAGCCTCTATTACCCAGCCTCTATTACCCAGCCTCTATAGCCCAGCCTCTATTACCCAGCCTCTATAACCCAGCCTCTATTACCCAGCCTCTATTACCCAGCCTCTATAACCCAGCCTCTATTACCCAGCCTCTATAACCCAGCCTCTATTACCCAGCCTCTATTACCCAGCCTCTATTACCCAGCCTCTATTACCCAGCCTCTATTACCCAGCCTCTATTACCCAGCCTCTATTACCCAGCCTCTATTACCCAGCCTCTATTACCCAGCCTCTATTACCCAGCCTCTATTACCCAGCCTCTATTACCCAGCCTCTATTACCCAGCCTCTATTACCCAGCCTCTATTACCCAGCCTCTATAACCCAGCCTCTATTACCCAGCCTCTATTACCCAGCCTCTATTACCCAGTCTCTATTACACAGCCTCTATTACCCAGTCTCTATAACCCAGCCTCTATAATCCAGCCTCTATTACCCAGCCTCTATTACCCAGCCTCTATTACCCAGCCTCTATAGCCCAGCCTCTATTACCCAGCCTCTATTACCCAGCCTCTATTACCCAGCCTCTATTACCCAGCCTCTATTACCCAGCCTCTATTACCCAGCCTCTATAACCCAGCCTCTATAACCCAGCCTCTATTACCCAGCCTCTATTACCCAGCCTCTATTACCCAGTCTCTATTACCCAGCCTCTATAGCCCAGCCTCTATAGCCCAGCCTCTATTACCCAGCCTCTATAACCCAGCCTCTATTACCCAGCCTCTATAACCCAGCCTCTATAACCCAGCCTCTATAACCCAGCCTCTATAACCCAGCCTCTATTACCCAGCCTCTATTACCCAGCCTCTATTACCCAGCCTCTATTACCCAGCCTCTATTACCCAGCCTCTATAACCCAGCCTCTATTACCCAGCCTCTATAGCCCAGCCTCTATTACCCAGCCTCTATTACCCAGCCTCTATTACCCAGCCTCTATTACCCAGCCTCTATTACCCAGCCTCTATTACCCAGCCTCTATAACCCAGCCTCTATTACCCAGCCTCTATTACCCAGCCTCTATTACCCAGCCTCTATAACCCAGCCTCTATTACCCAGCCTCTATTACCCAGCCTCTATTACCCAGCCTCTATTACCCAGCCTCTATTACCCAGCCTCTATTACCCAGCCTCTATTACCCAGCCTCTATAACCCAGCCTCTATTACCCAGCCTCTATAACCCAGCCTCTATTACCCAGCCTCTATTACCCAGCCTCTATTACCCAGCCTCTATAACCCAGCCTCTATTACGCCTCTATTACGCAGCCTCTATTACCCAGCCTCTATTACCCAGCCTCTATTACCCAGCCTCTATAACCCAGCCTCTATTACCCAGCCTCTATTACCCAGCCCCTATTACCCAGCCTCTATATCCCAGCCTCTATTACGCCTCTATAACCCAGCCTCTATTACGCCTCTATTACCCAGCCTCTATAACCCAGCCTCTATAACCCAGCCCCTATTACCCAGCCTCTATAACCCAGCATCTATTACGCCTCTATTACGCAGCCTCTATTACGCCTCTATTACCCAGCCTCTATTACCCAGCCTCTATTACCCAGCCTCTATAACCCAGCCTCTATAACCCAGCCTCTATAACCCAGCCTCTATTACCCAGCCTCTATATCCCAGCCTCTATTACCCAGCCTCTATAACCCAGCCTCTATTACCCAGCCTCTATTACCCAGCCTCTATTACCCAGCCTCTATTACCCAGCCTCTATTACCCAGCCTCTATTACCCAGCCTCTATTACCCAGCCTCTATTACCCAGCCTCTATTACCCAGCCTCTATTACCCAGCCTCTATTACCCAGCCTCTATTACCCAGCCTCTATTACCCAGCCTCTATTACCCAGCCTCTATAACCCAGCCCCTATTACCCAGCCTCTATAACCCAGCCTCTCTTAACATGTGAGTGTTCACTTTTTTTCTCACGGAGATATAATTTCCACTTGATTCAGATCTTAGCACCAAGCTCATGGATACAAGATAGCATAAGCGCAGATGCAGGTGGTATCATCATCAACCAGTCTTGTCTTTGATATGACTCCTTCAGGCAATGCTCCATCCTTCCCTGTGTGAAATGACTGACCTAATGAATTGTTCTGAAATAGCAGGGTTCATTTATTTGAGGAGTTGTTTTCTCTGCATTGGCATCAGTATATATGCAACGTTTGAGTAAGGAACACAATATCATTGTTTATGTGGAGGAAATGCTAGTGTAACAGTTTCCACAGACAGACATAGAACATAGACTCACCCTTTTGAAACGACTTCGCCTGCAAGTTTCATAGCTTGAAGATCAGTCACAAGAACATACTCTTCGTAGTCAGGAAGTTTATATGTATAATAAGTCAGAAAGAAAGTATTGAAAAATACACTTCTGTCTATGTGCTGCGCTGTGTACTTGTACATAGGAAGTGATGAAGGATTATACAATGTGACGCCAATCACATATTTCAAACTACTCCAGAACCGATGTGATTTCTTCACTATAATAGTGTACGGGTCACGCACGCATGATGGAAAACCGAGGGAACCTCCGTGTTTTTTACAGTACTGTTTCTCGGTGTGTGGAGACATACCAAACTTGTAGCATCGTCCACACATGTCCACCATTCCCTGGCATCGGTCACTACTGAAAGGACAGTGTTGGTGTTCATCTCGCCCATCGTCACACTCTGTCCTGAGGTTACAGTCCATATGATGCTGGAAGCGGGGGTAGTTCTGCACTGAGCAGTTCCACAGGTACTGGGACAGCCTTTGAGGCTTACTATGTTCAGAGAAAAAGGTAAAGTAAAACTGGAAACGTCGATGGAAATCTTGTCGAGTGTTCTTTTGTATATAACTGAAACGCTTATTGATATAGGCAGAGGACCAAGAGAAAACGAATATTTCCTTACAATCCTTAACAGCATCATTGACAGCTTTAAGGTAGAATATGTCACGATCAGCGTAGTACATATGGGCTAAATCAGACTGACCATCTTCATGCCTCCAGGCCCACACTATTCTACGTAAGTGTGGGTAATAACGGTGTAGCGTCACGCAGTGTTCAGCCACAAGTAGCTTGAAACTGACCATGAGGAAATGTCCCGCTGGCACACGGATGTACTTTTTAAGTTGTTCCCGGTCCAGTCTACTCCTGTTGCCCATGGTGACGTAGCCAGAGGACTGTGACGTCATGACGAGGACCAGTCCACGATCTAAAAGGAATGATGCACTATCAAACAATGCCAAGTTAAGTACATGATCCAACGTCACAATGTTTACACTTGTGCTTATTTCTGTCACGTAAGCCTGTGAAATCATTTGTACACTGGTGCATTGGCTACTCAAAGAATCTTGAATCTTGAACAATGAACGCAGACTACTCCCAGACTTACAATTACACACCATGCGCAATTGGAAAAGACACTATAATGTACTAATGGAGCAATGGATTCTTTCCACAAAAAGCAGCATGATGTGCACTGAATTTCATGAGCTGATGAACTATACAACTTTAAAAAAGGTTTTTAAATTTTGTGAAGTAAAGTGTGGCGAGCCCTGTTGGGTCAGGCAAATGGCGTTGTATAAAGTCTTTGTTACTGACAATGAATATGACCGCTGTGTCTGTCGCTACACAGGTGACAGTCGAGAACTTCAGGTCTACGTTTACGCATCACTGATTTGCGTTAACGGTCAAGATTTGCATATACTGAAACATGATGCTAGTGGTAGTATCAGTTTCACGGGGCTTTACCCCGTCCCCTATCGGGATAGGGAGGGGGTGGTCCTTGTATTCACGCATTCAGTTCGTAGTTGTTGTATTGGTGTTAATTCGATCTCAGTTGGTGTAACTACCTATTTCTCAAAATTATGTTAAGAAATTTTATTTTAGGTCGGTTAGGCTATGTATTGCTTCCACGATCAAATAATTTGCTGTTAAGGTCGCTGATCTAACTGTGACAGGGCCCCATCACCATCAGACACATATTTCACCTTTGTCTTCTTTCTTGTCGTCTGCTACAATTTATTGTCCTATGCTGCTGCCATGTTTTATGACTCTAAACGCGGAAAATTATCTTCTCAATTTGGAATTGTTTACAGTCATGTCAGTTTGAGTTTTATTTTTTAGGTTAATTTGTTACCCAATTAAGTGTAACTGTTTTCATGTTATCAGTGGTAAGAATGATAAAGCTTAATCTTTTGGTACTCAGTTTTTAGGCGCCCATGTTCTATTATGACTAACGGTGTACATCGTATATCTAGTTCAACTCAGATGATCTATGACAGCTCAAATGAACACTGTTTGATGACCAATTATTGATTACTGAAAACATCAAGTGCATAAAAATTGTCGTTTTCATGCCTTGAAATAAATAAATGTTTTTTTGTGTGCGCGTAATTTTAACTTAGATGTTTTGCCATCTGTGGACTGGAACCGCTAGGCTTATTTTAATTTTCCTGTCACGTGATTAGTCAGAGAAGGGAACCCCAAAGTTCTAGATCATTCTTTTTCCATCAAACCTCAGCAGAGTAAGGTGGGTTTTACGATTCGTTCAAGCCTCACACATTTATTTGTCTGGGTACTACATTATGGATGGGTACCACCTTGCGTGACTGCAAGCCTCCTAATTGTCTGGGTACTACATTTCGGATGGGTACCACCTTGCATGACTGCAAGCCTCTCGTATTTGTCTGGGTACTACATTCTGGATGGGTACCACATTGCATGACTGCAAGCCTCCTAATTGTCTGGGTACTACATTTCGGATGGGTACCACCTTGCATGACTGCAAGCCTCTCGTATTTGTCTGGGTACTACATTCTGGATGGGTACCACCTTGCATGACTGCAAGCCTCCTAATTGTCTGGGTACTACATTTCGGATGGGTACCACCTTGCATGACTGCAAGCCTCCTAATTGTCTGGGTACTACATCCCGGATGGGTACCGCCTTGCAAGACTGCAAGCTTCTCCTCTTTATATGGGTGGTATACCTTGGCTGTGTACCACCTCACATACTCTACAACTTTCCTATATGTTGCTCCCTCTGCGGCCTTACATATATAAGCAATACCATGCTTATGCAGGATACTAAGAAAAGCTTTTATTTCAACAGTCATGTTGAATGCGGACTTGGTACACAGAAACCGGAATTAACTGGATGAATAAGTTGCTAATGATGAATTAAATAGCTTTCCATTTTTGACACTTCGTACATAGACACCCATGACAGCAAATATACCGTTTCTGGCCAGATATAATTTATTTTTGTCAGATGCCGAAGCACCACCCACAGAGAAGGTCGTCAATGCAGAAGTCATCGTCCCCATATGACAAGGGACATAAAGACACTGCAGGGACACAGAAAGCCCCTGCTGAGCTGACAACGGATGCACCCCCGCCGTGGTTGGCAGCCTGATGGACTCCATCGATCACAAGATAGAGCGAGCAGTCCAGAAGGCCCTGTAGGACCGACGGGAGGAAAGGGGCGAGGCAGCCCCCACACCAGGGACTAGCACAGCAGCTGTGCCCCTCCCCCAGACACGGACGACTGACACAGGGGGACACGACACGACGGCGGCAGCAGCGAGCGCCTCCGTAGTATGGCACCTGACAGGAACCTCAGGGTTTGTGTCTGCTGCCATAGATCTCCCCTCCTAAATTCCGCAAAAAAACAAAGCAAAAGGCATGGACAGGTGACTACATCGACCTGCCGGAAATGTTACCGGGGAACCAACATGAGTCAATTCAGTTACAACTGAATGAAGACAACTGCAGCCCAGCTTTTCACTTGGTGAAACAAAAGAAAGTCTCCCCCCTTTCACCATCACAGTGGGTAAAGGCCTAGAACCGCTATGTAGCGGTTCTGGCTCAACAACATCTGGCCTTGCTCACCATATGGAGACTGTCCTAGGCTTGGCAGACAAAAAAGCCAAC